>CM042185.1:5916530-5926963 GCA_023539305.1 Ilex asprella
AAATCAAACTCAAGCCTATTGAGTCGAGTAGTATATTGTTCTTACTTATTTTATTTTTACGAACGAGTAAAAATTGAGCCAAACTCAAATAACTCGGTGCATTTTCTACTGACTAGTCAAAATATTTGGATGATGTATGCCTTGGCTGCTTTAATTCCTAATGAACAGAGAACCATTGACTTTGCTGGACAAAGAACGGGATTTGAGCAAGTCTGTATGTCTAATCTCCACTACTCATTCCTTACATGATTATGATGCTGACTTCTGATCTGACCATGCCTTAAACATTAAGCCTTTGTCATAGCCCCAACATCATTTATTTTAATACACCTAGTTATCCGGTCAACCTATTGAATCATATATTAAAATCCTATTAAGTGTTTCAACTAGTAAGGTTTGTTCAATGCATCTAAAGCTCTGAATCATTCCTTGTTTATTCTTGCAATGGAATTGACACTGGGAGGTAGCGATGGGGGTGTGAATAGTTTAATAACGGGTTGAGTGTAATTCAATTTTAACCCATTTTCCACTTGCTTAATAACAAATTAAGGTCGAAAAACTCATGCCTACCAAAACACATAAACAAATCAACTAACAAAACACAATCACAAAAACACACACTGGTATTACAATTCTCGATAGGACATGTTAATGTAATGTGAACCTACTATAAATTGACTAGTTCTCCACACGATCTTCGAAATAATGAGTAATAAATGGATAGTATTAGTGTTAAACTTGAATAATTTGTTTTTTAACACGACAAATATGGTTTGCTGGTATAACGAGACTCAATTCCTAGGATAATGACTCTCACACACTAATAAACATACCCACTTATAAAAGCACACACCTACTAGAAAAAAAGACGCTTTGCACACACACCACACGCCCCCCCCCACCCCACACACACACCCCCAAAACACCGATAGAAATATACAGAAACCATAAAACACACACACACACATACTCATAGAAATATATAGAAGCACAAATTAAAAAAATTAAAAAATAAACTCACATTAAGAAGGAAAAATTACACTTGGACCCCCGCAACTATGATCCTTTTCTCACATTGCCCCAAAAATTTAATTTGTGACAAATTTGGCAATAAATTATTTCATTTCACCCTCCATACTATGTGATTTTGTTTTACTTTATACCGAGAGGTTGATGATTTCCATCCAAAAATATAACAAAAAATTGCATTTGGGCTAACGTGAAATCGATTCAAGTATTTGAGGGGGAATGTGAAAAATTTTAATAATTTCAAAGACAAAATAAAATCACGAAAATTGTTAAAGGGGTCAAAGTATAATTTTCTTTAATGAAATAATGACATTAATCTACATTTATACTATTTCTAAATGTACACATCGGTGTGGTACCATCCTACCACTGCCTTGGTGGAGCCCAGCGCAATTTTTTTTGAAAAATTTTTGTTACACTCTTTTTACTTTACCACATCTTTAAAAATACGTCATTTATTATATAAAACATTGCCTCCAACCACATTAAACAAAATAACTATTCAAAATATATATAAATATTAAATTCTTTATTTTTGACTAACTACTTTTTAAAATTTACTATAACCACGCTATTTATTTTAACTTTAACTAACTTTCAATAATATAATTCAAAAATATTCATCAGTAAGACAAAATACAAAAATTTCTCAAACACATCTTCACAAAAAAGAACCAAAAATAAAATAGCACCAAAGAAAACCCGATTAATCAACACAAAGGAGTCTCGAAATCCATATTCAAGACGGAAAAGAAAACATAGCAAAAACCCAGAACCCAAATTCAAGAAACAAACAACAAAAAAACACAGGGAAGTCCTAAATTTTTTTACAAGGATCAGCAGGAAGGATCAAGGCAACAGCAACAGAGTAAGAAGAGGGGAAGATAAATACCTGATTCACAGCAGCAGCAAAGATCAATAGGAAGAAGTAGTAGCAGAAGGAGTAACAGCAGGAAGGAGTAGCAGCAACTGGGGAGCAATTTCTTCTCTCCAGATCTGACGAGCAAATTTGGTTTCGTAGATTTTGGTGAAGTAGATAGCTAGGGCGTTGGAGTTGAATTTTTTAGGGTTGCTCGCCAAAATAGCTAAAAGGAAGGAGTAATGAGGGGCGCTGGAAATGCTCTAACACTCTTTCTAATTTGTGTTTAAATATCACTCACACCTCCTGTCATTAAACCATTATTTCTAACAAAACAAATTCAACTAAAATATGAAAATTATCCCTACATAAACCACAAATAATCTTTCTACATAAAATTCAAGTCATTAATTTTTTTTTTACATATTAAAATTCAAGCTGATTAAAATTCATTTTTCTACATCTTAAAATTTGGGTTGATTAAAATTCGATTCGAGCTGATTAAATTTTATTTTATTTTATTTTTATGTACAAAAATTTGAGTCAATTTGAGCTCAACTTGAGTTATTAGCGCTGATTAAAATTCGATTTGATTAAAATCTATATATTTTTATTTATTAAAATTCGTGCTAATTAAGATTTAAGTCGATTAAAATTTAATACAAGTTTATTAAAATTCGATTAGAGCCGATTAAAAATATCAAATTTTAATCCATCAGAATTTTAATACGTAAAAAAATTCATAAAACAGAGAGGGGTTTCATTGAATATATGTCTATCTAGAAGAAGTGTAAATAATTTTTTTTAAAAAATATATCGTGAGTAATTTAATAAAATTGTATTCTAGTTAAAGTCTTTATTATAACATGGGTATTAGTAAAGACTTAAAGAATAGAGATGATATCCTAGAATATATAATAAATATAATTGAATGAGACTGATATTTCTTATTTTTTGATCAGGTCCCAATGCAAGTTAAAGCTTTTTGAATGTTGGTATCTAGTTGACTTCTGACTAATCCAAATCTTTGAATGTCAACGTTATCCAAAGTTGGGAATTATTAGGTATAATAAATTTATATAATAATCAAGTTAATACTCGTTTAATAAATGGTTGACCAGTCCAAATCTTTGAAATCTTTAAATGTCAAATTATCCATAGTTGAGAATTATTAGGTATAATAAAGTTATATAATAATCAGGTTAATATTTGTTTAATAAATAAATTATAAAAAATTTGACTAGACACAATTATATATATAATTTTCACAATTCAGACTTGACTATTCATGATTATAAATTAAGAAAATTTTGAAATGACACACGATTTAGATATGCATTGAATGTTTTAATTCGTAAATGCACTTCTTCATCTTATTAAGAAATTTTAGAAAATATTTAGGGGGTCTATGGATTGATTTTTTTTTAAATTAATACGATATAAATATGATATGAACTCGACACAACAAAGCTCATTATTATGAAACTTTAAAATGTCAATGCACCGGGAATATGTGATTTATTTTTGGGTAAATTTTATTGACACCTCTTAAATTTATGTTTTATTTCACTGACACATTTTCTAGTTTTTGAAATATCACTGAACACCCATATAATTTATATATACGTTATACTACGTAATGTCGTTATTGACGTGATGTAATGACTTATTCTCTTATGAGTTGCCAAATTTACCTTTGGCAATATAAAACACGCTTAAAGTAATAGGAAACATCATTTTACTATTAATTTAATTTAATTAAATGTTAATTGGATTAAACAGAATGCTTTCTATAAAAAATGGATTAAACAAAATGTCAATTTAAAAAATTATATTAATTTGGTAAAACTAAGTATTAAATTCAAAAAATTGAATGATCATTTGGTATTAATTTGATTGAATGTTAATTTGAAATTCAAAAAAAAAACAATGATGTTAATTTGATAAATTGGTTGTTAAATTGATGAAACTAATTGTTAATTTTATAAAATTGAATATTGATTCGGTTATATTGAATATTAGGTTGCTGAAATAAAAGGATAATTCTATAAAATTTAAGATCAATTTCACATTAATTTGGTAAAATTTTGTATTAATTTGATGAAATTTAATGTTAATTTGATAAAATTAATAGTTAATTTGGTGTTAATTAGATCAAATTTAATATTAATTTGATAAAGTTCAATGTGATTTGATAAAATTGAATATTAATTTGGTATTAATTTTGTGAAATTGAATATTAATTTGTTCTTAGTTTAATAAAATTGAATGTTCATTTGATGAATTGAATTCTAATTTAATCAATGTTAATGTCAATTTGGTGCATGAAATTAAATATTAATTTGGTATTAATTTGATAAAATTAAATAAAATTAAAGGTCAATTTGATGTTCATTTGATATAAGTGAAAAATCGAATAATACTCTTGTAATATTAATTAAATGCTAATTGTGATCAATCCTAAATCCTGATAATTTGGTTCCCCAAATATTTCACTTGGACGCTATTTTCATGCACATCCCTCATAGGTTCAAAATTCATGATAAATTTTGTGATGAAGCACAAAAATGAATTTATATACAATCAAATTAGTCAAGTGCAATGTGATTAATGAAATAGTTAATAATAATAGACAAAGATTGGGTAATTGATTCTAGATGACCAAACTACTGAAGTCGGCGACGGTGGTCAACGAACTTTATTAATAAAGGTGCAGGTGGTAGAGAAAAATAGAGCAAATGTAGCCTCAAGGTGATGTGTGTGTCCTTTATCCCATATGTGTTGGGGGAATTTATAATTTATAGATGCAAAGCTCTAGTTGATGCGGTGATGTGAGGGTCAAAGTACTAGTTTATGAGGGAGGATAGCTACAATTGGGGATGAGCACTATCTTAGATTAATGGCTATCTCGATGATTGTTCTTCCACGTGCGTTAACTCTTCCTGGACTGTCAGGTTTTGGATTGGACTGAGGCTATGAGCTAAGTTTAACTTGTCTTTTGATAGTTTGGACTTAACCCATAAACTAGGTCGAGACATGGTCTGAATCTAAGCTCGTTAGTTGATAGTAGACAACTAAACTCATTGTTAGAGGGATTGATGATTCGAAGCCTTGGAAAATAATTTCTAACTTTGAAAGATCTGTGTATGGAACCATGGAATCTATTAGAGTTCAACACAAGAATTTGGATCTCTAGAAAAGTTCGGAATAAATGGGGGAATGTATCATTGATCTTGTTGCCTAAAAAATTAAGAACTCTTAGGCGTCGACATTTGGACAAAGCGTGGCACCATCCTTTCTAATTGATTGCCACGCAAGTTAAGAGTTCTTGAGCTGTTGCACTTTGAAAATGTTATAGGAATGGTCCCACCAAGGTGATTCATCTGCAAATCTAACACCAATAATTAATTGCTTAAAGTTTCCACACATTGTGGAATTTTATTGCTTAAGCTATTGTGTGACAAATCAAGAATGGTGAGGGAAGTCAAATTATAAATCGATTGAGGAAACTCTCTAGTTAAGTGGTTGTGTGACATCAAAATGACAAAAAGGGTGAGCCGTAGAACTGGGAGTGGTCCTTGAAGCAAGTTGAACCGAAGATCAAGATAAGCTAAATAATTAAAAGAAAATTTTTTCAACCAGCAACACTTTTAACTGATAGAACTTAATCCTGCATTGTTTTCAGTATATCCCTTTAGGACGAGGATGCTATGACCAAAGGTTAATGCAATTTCAAAATTGGTCCATGTTACGATCTCACATTTGTTAAAAATAAGATTATATGTGTGTATATGATCACTTGAACACTCTTTCCTTGCAAGTTGGCTTTTAGGGGTAAATTTTACCCGTGAATTCATATCATTTGGTACTAGAGATAGCCACCACGTCAAGTATGAGATCGAACACAGTGTGAGTTGCAGTTCTTTGTGGTTGAGTCACGGAATGGGCGACCTATAGACTGGATTAAGATAACTTGATATTATGTATGGACATAATGTTATCTTATTGAATATTGATACGTGATTGGAGCCGCTAAAAGAAAAGAACTATCATTTGATCAGTATCGATAGCGTAGGCCACAACATCCCTTACAAGCCAATTTTTAGGGACAAATTCTACCAATGAATTCATAATAGTCCATCTCAAGAATAATGTTCCTATTAATGGTGTGTAAGAAAAGGTCTACAAACAGGCATAATGGGAATATTTGTGGGAATGATATTTTGGTGTTCGCTTAGGCACTTTTTAAAAAAGTAGTCCATCCATGAGACTCCCGCTACTACCAACTCGACTTTGAACCAAAAAGGCTTTGAGTGATTGAAGCATTAAGGGCCTCCAGCAAACCAGTAGAATCACAGCAAAGTAATCATACAACCGCTTTAACACCAACTGATAGGACACTAATTGAAGCATCAACAAAATATCAAAGAAAAGGGGGAAGGAAAAAAAAAAAGAGATCAATGCTGGTGCAACAATCCATTATGTAAAAAAATCTAATACAACATAACAAATTCAAAAATAGATGCACAATGTTAATTTCTTCTTCGACCGTGTCTGTTCCTGTTCTTCCAATTTTTCTTCTTCCTTTGACGTTCTCTTTCAACAATTCCTATAAACCACTTGGGTTTTCCAGTTAAGAACATGAGATACCCCAAAACCAATCCAAAAAATGTTCCACTACCATAACCCGTCAACACAGATTTCCAATTAAATCCACTCAAAAAATCCGAGTTATTTTCCTCATGCAATACCGAAGGAGGTGCTTGTGATGCCTCTTCATCTCCACAGCTTCTTGACAACGGAAATCCGCACAATGCTAAGTTTCCATTATACGAATCATTCAGAAATGTATTAAATTGTCCACCATGAGGGATGCGTCCCACAAGATTATTCTGCGAGAGATTTAAGACTGCAAGGAACCTTATAAATGTAAGTTGTCCAGGAATCTCTCCAACAAGTTTATTGGAAGACAAGTCTAAGGATTCAAGCACCGACAAATTACCCAGCAACGTTGGTATTTGACCAACAAGGTGGTTGTGTGACAAGTTGAGTACTCTGAGTGAATTAAGATTCCCAATTATATTTGGAATCTCACCTTCAAAGTTGTTGCTTGAAAAATCAATGGTTGTGAAGACAGTTAGAATTCTCACTAGTTCAATCTGTTGCCCCTTCAATATCACAGTAACAGAATCCTGATAATTTTGTTCTCCAATATACTTCAATCCCACTCCATTTTCATGCACATTCTTCATAGCTTTCAAATTCTTGATATAATTTGTTGGGAGAAGACCACTAAACTCATTATGCGAGAGGTCGATGATGCGCAACTTAGGGAAAGGATTTTTAATTCTCAAAGAGTTGCGTATGGGTCCATGAAACCTATTGGAATTCAGTACAAGAACCTGGAGCTGTGGAAGTGTTCCCAATGATTGAGGGAATGTATCAGATATCATGTTGTTTCCAAGGTCAAGAACTTCTAAGCGACTACATTTGGCCAAAGATCGTGGAACCATTCCTTCTAATTGATTGCCGCGCAAATTAAGAGTCCTTAATCTGTTGCACTCTAGAAATGTCGTGGGAATTGTTCCATGAAGTCGATTCATCTGTAAATCTAACACTGATAACTGATTGTTGGGGGTTCCAAAACATTTTGGAATTGTTCCACTCAAATTGTTATGAGACAAATCAAGAACAGTGAGAGAAGTCGAGTTACATACCGAAGGAGGGATCTCTCCCGTAAGATTATTGTGCGACATTAAAACGACAAAAGTGCTGACTGGTGGAATTGGGAGTGATCCTTGAAGCAAGTTAGACCGAAGATCAAGATAAGCTAAAATCTCAAAAGGAAGTGTTTTTATACCTGTCAAGAAGTTGTGAGAAAGATTTAGATAACCCAATGTATCCTTCCAATTAGACCATGCCCAATCAGGAATTTGACCATGAATTTTGTTATAGGAAAGGTCTAGTTTACCCAGGTTCTTTGCCGTCCTTAAAAAATCTAACTCTTTTATCTCACAAGAGGTCAAAAACAATGATTCAACTGAAGAAGACATGGTAGCATTAACTTTGGTGCTGGTGCCCAACGCTATACTATTGTGAGAGAGATCAAGAAATCGAAGTTGGTTGAGGTTTGAAAACATGGTGATTTCTACGTCGCCACTAAAATTGTTTGATGAAAGATAGAGAGTAGTAAGATTCACAAACTCTGCGATTGATCGAGGGATAGGGCCATACAACTCATTGTTGCTCAAAGCAAGAAATTTTAACGATGGATACTGGAACTCATCAACTTGACCAGTGAGACGATTATCACTAAGGTCTAAGTATTCCAACGATGGAATGGTAAACAACCAAGATGGTATTGTGCCATTGAGTGAGTTATCTTGTAAAAAGAGCAGCTTCATTCTTGGAAATCCACTTATGTTGGAGGGAATGGAACCGACCAGGGAATTACTGGAGAAGTCTAAACTCTCAATTTGAGTCAAATTGGCTACTGATAATGGAAACTGGCCACTGAACTTGTTACTTGCAATCGATAAATCGGTTAGCTTCTTGAGGTTGCCAAAATATTCAGGAAGTTGGCCTTTCAGATGGTTATCTGAAAGATCTAAACGGACAAGTTGCTCAAGATTTGAGAATGTCGATGGGACTCGACCACTGAAATTGTTTGAGGAAAGGATCAAATGTTCTATTAGAGTAAGATTCCCAAGAGATTCAGGAATTGGCCCCAAGAAAGTACAGCTTGAGAGGTCCAAATAAAGCAACGATTTCAAATTGCCAATTAAGTCTGGTAGTTCTCCAAAGAAACCAGTGGAAGAGAGATCTAGTTTTCTGAGAGAAGGACTAGTATTGTTCCATTTGATATTTGCTAGATGACCAGTGAGGTCAGAGTTGCTGTATAACTCAAGTATCTCCAGGTTTGGTAGCTGAAAAACTCTAGCAGGTAGGCTTCCATATAAACCTGTACCGCCAAGACTGAGAGTTTCCAAAGAAGAAGAGAGATTCATGGGTACAACTGAAGAGATGTCCACACCTCCTAAATCAAGTTCTCTTAATTGGGTTAAGTTTCTAAGCAGCACTCTGAAACTACCAGGTGACATTCTCCCATCAAAATTCAAAGAGAGATCGAGCGAAACGAGTTTGGACAGGTACGACATTCTTGGTGAAACTGGACCTGAAAATTCAGAGCTAGAGAGGTTGAGATGGGTCAAACTCGCAAACCGGACATATTGGTTTGAAATTTGGGACAAAGAGAAGTCATTATAAGCAAGGTTGAGCCTCTGGAGATAAGAAAGTTGGAACAGACTGCTATTGGAATCGATAGTACCTTGAAGTTGGCTGCAACTAAGGTCGAGGCCAATCACATTACCTGTGAATTCATCGCATGTAACTCCTCCCCATTCGCAGCAATCCGAACTGTTATTCCAAGACATAGTTTTCGGGTATGACGGTTGACCATTTTCATCACATTCGATGGATGAAGAACTGTCTATGTTGAAGATTTGCTTGAATTGAAGCAACAAAAGGCTCTGGTCATGAGGACACAAATGGTTTGCAGAGGAAGAGAGAGATGATGAACAAACAGCAACTTGCCATTGCAGGACAAAGAAGATCAGGATTTGAATCGGCCAACCCATTAATCTTAATCAAAATGGGTGTCAGAAAAATGTTTTTTTTTCTCGAGGAAAACACTGACTACACTAATCCTGACCTTTGTTGTTCGTTGTTGCAGCTTGAATCAATTTTCTGCGAGGAGGCAAACTTTATATAAACAAAACCAACTGCTTGGAAAGAAAAAATAGCAACAATGTCAATTGTTTGTGGAACTATTCCATGTAATCTAAAGGCAAAGCCATAACCTCTCAGGGGCGCCCGAACCAAACAAGGGGCTGTGCCAAAATCTTATTTGGGGCCTAGTTATATTTTGTCAGTAATAATATTAATATTAAATAATTATTAAAATATGTTGATTTAAAAAATATCTGTTTTGTATTTATCGAAGTCAAATTCGGAGATTAAATGCAATTATACATGTTATTTGTTTAAGAAAACAAAAATATAATTAAAATTTATTTTAACTAATGAAATGATTTTTGTTTCGATGAATATAAAAATAGGAATTTATACAAGTTGAGTGATCCTAAAATAAATGGGATATTACAAGATATTGTAGAGAAATAGTATTATATTTAAATAAGAAAAAATTAGTAATACAACTATAACTGATTAATTTCAGAGAGTACACTACTTCTATTCACTCTATTTTATAATCATTCTATGCATTATAAAAAAATTAATCAAAAAATGACCTCAAATTTAACTTATAGAAATATAAATCATTATTCATACTTATTATACGACAAATAATTGATTTTAATAATAAGACTACAAAGTGATAATACATAAAATATAAATATTGGGTGAGATAAAAAAAAATAGATTGAACTCTAGGGCACTAATATTTTTTGAAAAAGGTTCTAAAAATTTTACGATAAGACTATTTGTACTTAATTTGAGGATCAAATCCATTAAATTTACTAATTCA
>CM042185.1:5927063-5959028 GCA_023539305.1 Ilex asprella
AGTGAGGCTTGAAGTTGTTACAAGATATCACTCGACTTTTTCTTGCTTGCTTACGGGAATCTTTGTCTATGTGCATTGTAGCACTCCTGCTATTTATACTACCAATAACTAGGGTTTCACATTCGTCCTTCTTGGTTGTTTCAATGATCCCCTCTATATCTGTTTCCACCCTAGCACTGTGGTTCCAAACATTTATGATTCCACTACCTGAAAACTGTTGTCCTTGATCCGTCTCCACTATATGCGGGTCATTGTTTCATCAGAGCCACTTGACTTGACTGTGTTTCCTGGACACGTGTCATTTTGCAACTTTTTAGGTTGACTTTGCTCTGCGTTACCATGTCTCGAGCTCATTTGTGCTGAGCCCATTAATTTCGAGCTTCCCTTGGTCATGTCCTAGCCAGGGTCGGCTCAAGGTAAATTGATGCCGAAAGCGTTAAATACTAAATGAAGTCTTTTTATTTTTAGTATTATTTTTTTAAAAAAAAATATTTTTTTTTAAGTGAGAGATGAGGATGTGATACTTTGTTTTTGTTTTTTAAGAGAGAGAGAAAGAGAGAGATTTTATTTATTTATTTTTAAAATTTTTTATTTTTGAGTTTCTAATATTATTGATTGAATTGTAGGCCCAAATTATTAAAATTATAATTTGTTGATTGTACTTAAATTTTTTGGGGCCTTTTTATAAGGTCTAAAATTTTCATGAATTTTAAATTTTTGATGTGGATTAGTTATGTATCTACAATTACGAGACCTTCTAAAAAATTTGGCCTAAAACCCATGTTTTTTTTAACACTATAGGGCCGGCCCTAGTCCTAGCTTCGTGGTGTTGCCCAATTCAAGCCCATGGTAGTATAACCTCCTTCTTTTATTTTTACCTGGATGGGCTTCTTGGGTCACTATCTGTGGGCTCGGAGGGTCTTGGACCTAAAAGAGTCAAGACTTAAAAAGACAATTATCACAAACCATGAGGTGAGGGGATTGAGTGTATGCGGTAGAAAACTACGAATAAAAGTAAAAATGGTGGCCAAAGAGAACATTCCCACCTTCAATCAAGATTGAGTCTGTAGGAGAACATCCTCCAATTATATAAAGACATAGAGGCATAGACCTGTTTTAATAGGACTACAATCCAGGAGAGCTGATGTGTAAATTAGGCTATTGTCCTCTGGACTGATGTGTAATGCATGATTGAAGCCTACTTTTCATACTGAAAACCAAGCAATGGTCGAGAATTATATTGAATTGTGGGGTGGATATCCTCTTTTAACCTGCCTAAATAACCTTCTTTTAATAATGAAAATCGTTCTAATTATATATTTTTTAGACTCGTAAGTACTTGATAATAAACTTGTATTATATACAATCATTAACAAAACATACAAAACTGTTCAACTAAGACTTCTCTTGTAAGACTTAAACTTTAGTTTAAAAGTAATAATCACTAAAATCCCAGTATACTTTTCAAGTGTTGAACGAGTCCCACATTGATTGATGAAGAGGAAATTCTGGATTATATAAAGGAGCGAGTCACTCTACCTATTAAGTGTGCCTTTTGGGCTGAAAACTCATGCTTAACGAGTAGTATCAGAGACATGGCCCAAACTACTGTGTGGACTTGACTTCTTGTGCTAAATGGGAAAACAGTTATGGTAATTCATTATAAGCCTCATTTGATAGGGAGATTGTTGAAGTGTTAAACGAGTCATACATCGACCAATAATGAGGGGACTTTTACGTCATATAAAAGAGCGTGTCACTCCACCTATTAGGTACATCTTTTGGGTTGAAAACCCATCTCCAACGCAAGGGTAGCTAAATACTTTTTTCCATCATAGAATTAAGGGTATTTATTCAAACTTAATTCAAACTATAACTACTAATGAAATTTGAGCTATTCTCTATCGTATAACTTAGTTTATTAGTAATATTTTTAAAACTTTTACTAAGCTATACTTCCACTCTCTCACCATGGTTATCTTCGCCATGTGTTCAAGTGTCTACAGAATAGCGTGCTTCAACTCAACTAAATTCCATGAGGCAATTTTAACTTATCTTTCATCACAGTCAATTTTAACTTATCTTTCATCACAGTCAATTTAAAGGTTATAATAAATTAAATCAATAAATTATGTTTGCAAATTAGGTTCAACTAGCATTACTTTTTGATATTAGCCTCTATTAAGTGTCACATTTTATAATAGTACAGATATAAATTATTGAATTAACATTATCACCAATATCACACCGGTTAGCACCGCCTAAAATGTTTTAGGTCAAAAATGGGAAAGGGTGAGAAACCAAAAAGTGCATAAAAATTTAGAGTATCAAAATATAATACAACTTATTAACATGATACGAAGTTTGGGCCTTCTTTGAGTCACATGTTTCATAAACGAGTAGACCTGACAAGACACAATTGATAAACGAATCAGGTATGAGTGGAGTCAAAAAATACACACACAAATCCGAAATGACACGACTTGTTAGATACAAATTAATAATCGAATCAGGTATGGATGAACTTATTTTTTACACAAATTCGTTAAAACCTGATACGAATCCGTCTCACCTAACATGATTGACAAGCGTAATAAAAAACAAAGAAAATATTACCATGTGCTAGAGGAAAAAATATTAATTGTAATGGTGATAGTTCCGTAGCATTGATGACATGATATTATCAACCAATAATATGTAAACAAATAGAAAAACGTACCACATACAAGCTAATACCTACATGTCCATACCACGGCCGGCCTAGCCCACTTAGTTGGTTGCCTAGAGCCTCTAGTTTTTTGCAAATTTTTTGGGGCCCATATAAGAATTTTAGTTATGGGTAAATATATTTTGAATGACCTGATTTGAGAGGGCCCAAATTTTACTTCCTAGAAAATTGTTCCACTTGCTGGCTATTGTAGACTACTAGGCTTCTTGCTAGTTATAGAAGACTGATAGACTTCCGTAACAAGGAACATGGATATAGTTAGTAACATCTATCTCTTAACATCTCTCTCATTTACAATTGAGAATGCAGTAACACTATCGACTGAAGAATCTTTTAGAATTGAGTATTTTTTATTTATAATTGATCTAGCTATTTCTTCAATCAAGAGTAGATTTGAACAATTCAAAATAGATGAAATATTTTTGTTTTAAAAAATTAAAATCCTTAGATGATGATAGTTTGAAAAGTTATTGTCTTAATCTTGAAAATTTTTTGAATCATGATTTATTTTCTGATATTAATGGTTTTGATTTATTTCAAAAATTGATTGTATTAAGAAAAGTCTTACAATCTAAAATTAACACTCCAATTGAAACTCTAACTTATATAAAACAATTGGATTCTTTTTTAAATGTATGTATAGCTTTTAGAATATTGTTCACAATACCGGTAACAGTTGTTTCGACAAAGAAAATTTTTTCAAAACTTAAATTAATAAAATCTCATCTCCGATTAACTATGTCACAAGAAATATTAAATGGATTAGCTATTTTATCCATTGAAAAAGATATATTAACAGAACTTGAATATAAAAATTTAATCAATATTTTTGTATCTCAAAAAACTAGAAAAATAGTTTTTAAATGAATATATTTTAATAATTATTGTCTATTAATAGGGTCCCACTTTATATTCTCATATAGGGCCTCCAGATTTGTTGCGCGGCCCTTAGTTCATGTAAGTTAATAACTATCAACTCTTCTTCCATGTAAATCAATAACTATTCAAGTAAAGTTTATTTTACTTATTTAGGATTTTATTATTGGTTGGTGATACTATATAAAAAAAATATTCATTACATCAAAATATCATATGACAATACTGATGTGATATTACAAATCAATAATATCAAAACAAATAAGCAAATATATCTCATAAAAAATAATAATCAACCATCTATATAACCAAATAGAGTAATGTTATATGAATTTTAAAACTAAACTTGATAATCACAACTATTAAGTAAATAGTATGTCCTAACAAATATTAGAATTTACAGTAAAATTAATAATTATAATAATTATATTTAATTTTTAAGTTCATGTTGCATTACTCAACTAAATAACTACTCATTTTTCATGTATATATGCTAATAACTATCAAAGCGAGATTTATCTTATTTATTTAATATTTTATTATTAATTAATAATATTATGCCAATAATACTAATATAATAATATCAGTACATTAAATATTTTACTATGATATCACCGTTAGATTAAATATTCTCACGCGGTAATTGAGAGAACGTAGAATACACGTTTCGTGAAGGCCCGCTTTATAGAAAAGGTCCAAGTGAATATGATTGTCTGCGCACTTGTATGAATTCTGAAAACAGCCCCCTTTTCTTGTAACGTCAGTTCTTCTACGAAGGTGATTTCTTTAAGAAGTTGTAGAGGGAGAGAGAGACTGAGACAGAGGAGAAATGGGAAGGCTGTTTGTGATCACTCTTGAGGGGAGGATCTACAGTTGTAAGCATTGCAAAACCCACCTTGCTCTCGGCGAAGACATCGTTTCCAAGGTTGACCATCTTGTTCTCAATCCATGATAGATCAGTCTTTTCTTGTTTGATTATATGGTTTTGCTTGCTAAATTTTTTGTTCTGTTTTCGGGATTAACCACTCAATTCTCCTGGTATGAGCAATATAGGCAATTTTGGTACTTCTTAGAGGAATTATTTGTCAGATATGATGAATTAAATGGATATTTGTTGTTTAAGCTGGAGAGGATAATTGGGCTTCTTTATTATTGCATGAATTTCTATCAATTGTTGATGAGTTGTTCTTGAACTTGTACCTGGAGAGAGAATCTATGATGTTTGTTAATAGATTCCAATCTGTGTAGACCGAGAAAACCCATTTGGGCCTTTCATTCTTTGAGGTAGATTCCAGAAATAATTCTCCTCAATACGCAATCTGGGATGTTTATTGAAGAATTGGATTCTGTTGTACCTCCAAAGTTTGGAAGCTGTGGGGATCTATCTAGATCCACAATTTAGGGGAAGAATATAGCATTAGATGGAGTATGATGGCCAAACAGTATTTTTGCAGCAACCTAAAGTTCCTGGGATGTGATTGAGTAGTTTTGTGCCATGGGCGGTGTTTCTGGTTGTTAGATTTTTGCTGGCTTTGGCCTTCAAAGTAATGGCAGCATTTGGTTTTATTGTACCCATACAAGCTATTTGGTGATGAGTAACCTTGAAATACCGATTACAAGTTTGATCCCCATAATGGTAGAAGTAGAACAGCACCTCCTTAAAAGTTGTCTTTGGTAAAACATTAACCAGCAGGAAAAAGGGTAATGTTAGACTCTGCCAAAAATGGGACCAAAAATATGAACCAAATGATGTGATGCTAACATTGTGGTACTGTTGAATGCATTTTTGTTCATTTAAAATTCAATTGTGCTCACCATATCAACGGCACATAAATTAGTCCCCTTTTTTGGTCTCATTCTTTGTCTGTCCAGCATTACCCCCGAAAATAAGTCCTTTTACTCTAGTTTGTTTACTTTTCTAGTTGGCAATTTTCCACATTGTAGTTACTTATATTTGTGCCGAAGGACCTTTACACAATATTAACTTTTGGTGCCCTTTTCTATCCTAACCAAATACTGAATAAGTTCAGTGGGTTATCTTTAAATTGATCTGAACAACATAATTGGCTACTTGGTGCCTTCCCAGGGAGAAGTATAATGCTATCTCAAAGATTACTGTGACTTGGAAACTAATTCTCTCTTCATCTCCATTGATTTCACTTTCCGATGCTTCTTTACTTTGTCAGGCCTGGGTATTTTGCCAACTTGCCATGACATGTTTGTAATTATATATAACTCTTAATTTCTCAAATTGATTGTCTGACTCTGCTCAAGTACACTGCACAAGTATGGAGATATATCCGTACAATTATCTTTCTAGTCACAACTATTTATTTGGAAGAAATGGGGTTCTGAATTGAGTGGAAAGACTGAAAGCTTTATTCTCGAAACTCATAAAATATTGTGGATGTGTTCAGGCTTGTAGCAGCATTGGTTCCCAAGTTTATAGATGGCTTAGCATATTGAATATGGTTTCAGTTTCATTTTTATTTTTTCAGTTTCGTTGTTATGTTCTAACTGTGTGTTTCCCATTGTTCTTTCCCAGTCTTTCCACTGCAAGCATGGGAAGGCTTATCTCTTCAATAAGGTGTAAGTTGTTCTGGAATTTGGGCACCCTAGCGATATCTCTGACTAGTCGAACTTGATTAATTAGTTCACACATATAGCCCAAAAAGTTTCTCTCTTTTGTTTGCACCAAGGGAACAATTATTTTTGTTGTTTCTTTTAAATATTTCAATTTTATTTTGGGTATTTACACATTATTGTTTACCATGTAACAAAAGAAATGGCCATTGATTGCCTGTTAGCATCAGTCCTTCGGGTCACATTTTCCATCTGTTATAATAGTAGTAAACCTGCATGCAACGGGAGAGAGGAATATGATTCAGGAATTGCACGTCATCAAAATTGAGCCAGCTTACTAAATGCAGATGAGGAGTTATAAAGGTCTCTTTGTCTTCATTGACATATCATATGTATACTTCTAATGCACCTATTTTCTATGCACCCTTTCTTTTTTGACAGAGCCAATGTCACTGTTGGGGTGAAAGAAGAGAGAATGATGACGACTGGATTGCATTCTGTTGTTGACCTCTTCTGCGTTGGGTGTGGGTCAATAGTGGGATGGAAATATGTAAGCTCAGGAGGCTGCGAGTCTAAAATTATGTTTCATATAATTTTCCACATTTATGCCTGTTAGTTACGTGGATGTTACTTTCAGGAGACTGCCCACGAAAAGCTCCAGAAGTACAAGGAAGGGAAATCTGTCCTCGAGAGGTTGGTATATAACTAAATTTATGGGTCTAAAAATCATAATCTGAGCCATCTTATGTGAATTTCGAAATGGTTTCTTTTTGTTGAGCAGGTACAAAATTTCAGGACCTGATGGAACCAGCTACTGGGCCGGACATGAAGCACATGTTGGTGGAAGTGATGCTGATGATGCTTAATTGCAACTTACTGGGGAATATAAAAAAAAGGTGCTTAATTATCTTCCATTTCAATGTGTAAATATTTTAAAACCCAAAGCGCCCGGTGTCCATTCAACTGGGGGATTAGTGAACTGGTAATATCTATTTCGGGCCGGCTTTGCTCAGGCTGCCTTAATAGCATGTATCAAAGTCTGTGATCATTCTGATTAAGCTGACTGACATCTATCTGTATATATGTTTGCTGCAATTTCAAGGGTTATGAACTTGCTTTGGTGTTAAGAGTCTCTCAATTGAGGTAGCTATAGAATGTGATGTAGTTCTGTTTTGTGAGTCTAATTCTTCAGAAAGGTAAAAAAAAAATAAGAAGAGAAACCACACATCATGCACAATGGCCAATGGAATTTGGTGGATCCACCTGAAAAAACAGTTGGCCTACTCTTCAATTTATAAGTTTATTAGAGTTTTTATCCTATTATGAAAAAAAAAATGTTGACTTGATTAATCATAATTATTGAATAGGTAATGAGTTATAATAAATACTTGGACTAATAGTTAAATCAAATGACAGTGATTGATCAAGTCAGTATTTTAAGTCTAAATAGTATTGTTTTTATAAAAAAAAAAAAGGCAAATTATATTTTGACACCCTCAATTATGATATTTTTTCACATTACACTTTCAACTGTCATGTTTTTCACATTGTATTCTCAACTATTATGTTTTTCATATATACCCTTAATTATGTGATTAATTTTACATTCTCTAAGTATCAACAATTGTTACATATTTAATGAAAAATTATTTCATTTTGTTGTTGAACTATATATATATTTCTTTCATTTTATCCTGACACGTCAATAATTTTCAATCAAAAAGATAATGAATGTTTGTTATTGTGACAATGTAAAATAATCAAAGTAATTAAGAGGGTAAAGTGAATAAAGAATTATAATTGAGGGGGGTCAAAGTATAATTTATCCTATAAAATTAGTAGGAGAATGGTAGAAAATGTAAGAATTTTTTTTTTTTAAAAAAATTATGTGTTTGGTTAGCATGAAATGGAAAATAATGGAAAACATAATTTTCGTTCATACTTGAATTTTTTCACAATTAACCAAAATTTTTTTCTTATAAAAAACACAAGGATATACAAAAAAGTTACGATCTATAGTTAACTTTTCATTTTACCCTTATTTAGCCTTATTTTTTTAAAAAATATTTTATTGATTATTAATTTTAAAAATATTAGTATGGATTTGATTAACCATATAATTTGGTGCAAAGACCTTCATGTTGGTGCTTGTCATAAAATTAAGTTACGAGCCACTTTTTTTTAAAAAAAATTAACTTTAAATTATAATGCATATTTTTTTCTTCTTTAGACCGATTTAATATAATTAAGGATAATTTAGACAATTAAAAAAAATTATTACAACTTTACTTTCTTTCAAACATTTGGAATGAAATGTTTTTAAAACTTTTTTGCAATTTTTCATTCTAACCAAATACATGCATAAAAATATATTTTTTATCATTCTTTTTTCTTTCACTTCACTTTTCATCATTTTTACTTTTCATGGTACTTTTCTTCTTAACAAAACCGCCCTTCAGAGAAATAGTATTGTAAATTAAGCTGTCATCTCATTATGTTCCGATGCTAAGCTATGTCTCTGCTGCCCCCACTCACACGCGGAACCTAGCTCTGCCACCAACACCCAAACTCATCAAGAATTTGGTTGCCTGCACCGTGAGGGCAAAAGGCAGCAACAGATCACCGATCATAATGCCCAATATGGGTCGAACAGTGATGAATCTACATATTTCTTTATACCTTGGCATACATTGAGCGTAATAATTATATCATGTTAATAATGTTAATGCGGTGTAATTATTAAATAAAAATTATAAAATAAATAAAATGAGACCTAATTTTTATCATAGAAGTGATTATGCATTATATGGGTAGGCGGTTATAAATTTTTGTAGGGTATGGCTCACTTGTAAGAAAAAAATATTTATTGTAAAGGTGATACAACGTCAGCATTCTCACATAGTATTACCAACGTCAGCATTCTCACATAGTATTACCAACTAACAATATGCAAATAAATAAAAAATGTACCCCACATAAGTGAATAACTATTTGTCCATGTAAACATATAATTATCCACTTTTCTTTCATGTAAATTAATAACTACCTAAGTGAAATTTTATTATGAATTAGTAATACCACATAAGACGACTGACATAATATAATACTTGCACACAATATTTTTTCCTACCACGGACTGTCTGTAAAACTTTATATGACTGGGCCTCCTGTTCAGACTTTCTCACAATCACCATGAGACCTCTAATAATCTCCGAAGTCCTATTGCATTTTTTGCAGATGTTCGGTGAAAATTAATCATGATAAGTTCTATACAACTTAAATTTTTAAGATTAATAGTACTTTTGATCTCTAATTTTTTTTTTATCTGTTCAATTCTTATTATATTAATTTAGTCCTTAAAGTATACAATCTATGTCATTTTAGTCCCTAATCATACAATTCGTCAAATTTTTTGACAAAAGTGACCACGTATCATTTTTTTTAAAGGGTATTACATGTCCAACACATAATTTTCTTAAAAACTTAACAATTCGTCTATATAGAAACCAAATTAATATATATTCAATACTTTAGAGACCATTTTGATAAAGAGTAATGCTTTGTATCCTAAATTTATATTCCAAATGTGTATCCCAAATCAATGAGAACCATTGGATGAGTGGATCCCAATGAGAAAAGTTAATAGGACCCACTCATTCAATGATTCTCATTAATTTAGAATACATATTTGAGATACAAATTTAAGATATATAACACTGCTCCCCTCTCCGCTCATGCTATGGTAACACACGAGTGCGCACGCAATTAATACAAAAACAGCCAATTGGAAAGCAAGAGTCATGCTTTTAATCCTCCAAGCTGCCGGGAGGATTTGGAAATCATATTGATTGCAACTTTCTCCAGACCCCACACACACGAGTATCAGACGAGTTGGCTTCAAGTTGAGCTACCGTCGCCCAAGAACCCAAACAATAAATTAAGACAATCAGTACACGAAATTATGGTTACTCAATTAACCATAAGATTGTGGACTTGAATTTTAAAGAGAAACACTTCGGACAGATAATGTCTATGGCTTACAAACTGAAGACAACCCCCCAGATGAACCTGAAATTGGAATTGTACTTGAAATAATCCTCAAGAAATAACGACTTCATAAAAAGCTCACTTTAAATCTCCAGTTTCAACAGAGATGGCTCCTGCAGAAATGTTTTGTTCCAACTGTGCAATATAAATCGATTATTTTTTAACGAGATCCCATAAATGGCGCAAATTTTGGACGAATCAGCCCAGAGAATAAACCATTCGCTCAGAGAGCTCTGCTCCCACAGCACTCATGTATCTCTGCAACTGGGTTTCCAAGTAATTTCTTTCGACGGGACCGAACGCTTGTTGTAGTTCCTTCAGACAGAAAAAAAATGTGATTATAAATAGCAAAACTAAGAAAGAACAAATGACAAAGTTTCACCACATATTGGTCTCTCTCTCTTTTTTTTTTCCTCCACTTCTCCTCAGAAGTTGCACCGGATATCAAGTGCTTAGATTCCCAACCCTTCCCATCAAAGGGCACAGTTAAATAAATTTTCTTCTAGTTGAGACGGGAATACAAGAGACATCCTGCACAAGACAGGATGATAAATTCTATAACTGGCGATGGTTTAGGAATGGGCTGAAATTAGGGCTTGAAACGGGAAAAAAGCAAGTGTAATAGAGGACCCAATCACTATTAGTTCTCTTGTTTTGCTATATTGCTTTCCCGTTATCTTTTCTTGGCAACTGGAACATCGATTAATTTCTTATAGGATTTCAATTCCAATTGTACGAACATATATCTACCAGATAGATAAATGTCACCAAAGTACCAAACTAATTAGAAAGAAAATTAAAAAAATAAACAACGTGCTGAAACTAATTAATTTTAAGGCATTGAAAATATGTACCTTATATCTCAGACGAGATCCCTTTAACCCGATCAGAATATTACCGACATCTCCACCGGCTATTTCCAATGGTGTCAAACCACTGGTTTCTGGGCCCGATTCATAATCGGAATCTTCATCATCAAGTTCAGCCATTTCATCATCATCAATAGGAAAGCCATGCGAGTCTTCCTGACCAGATTCATTATTTTCCAGTTCCATAGGATCTTGAAGATGACTAGGTGCCACAGACACTCCATCTTGTGAGGCAGAAAAATCAGACAATACAACATATGGTTTTCTATCAAGCAATGGCTTTGCAATATCAAACAGAACCCACCTAGAGAAAAAGAGATAGTCAGAAAAAGAACGTTAAAAGACTGAAGCCTGTGATGGCTGCCATCTTAGTAACACTTTGATTTTCATTCTGAAACGAGCCTACAGCGGATTCCTGAAATGATTAATCAACAAGTAGCAAAATGAAGATTTGGTTATATTTAACGACTGGCGTCGTCAATGGAATGTTAGTTGTCATTGACAGCATTGGGTATCAAGTGATGTACTAGATAGCCAGAGAATAATGCCTTTTCTTTCTCGGAAAATAATTTCACGGGCTTAGCAATTCAATCGAGACACCATCAATTGTGTTAGGCTTGATTCATCATCCTTGTGATTATCACTCTTCTTGAAAATTGCAACTTCTCATAACCACGTGACCACAATTTTCTTTTCCACTCATTCCACAGGTGAGTCGAGTTAGTTAGGTTTCAGTCTGAGCTATCTCATTCTCACCCCATCAACTATACCTTTCAGGCAATTCATTTGGTAGGCAACATTTCAAGTAACAATATCATCAAGCAGGATGAAATATATGTCTGGTAAGTCGCATACTTTTAGTTTATTCAACCTGTTTTAGGATTAAATATGAATACGGGCATAGAAATTCCTGTCCAGGTACAAACGTGTCTGTGAGATACGTGTTGAGATGTTGAGCACGTTACGCAACTTTACCAAAGTCTTAATCCCAAGATTCCCAACTACTCAAAATGATTACATGTACCTTTAGAAGCCAATCAGTGCTCTATCTAATGATGTATGCTTGCCTCAGTTAGGCCATGGTATTAGTACCAACTGGCACAGCAGAAAATTACATCACGTGTGTGATAGCATTATATGATTTTCCCGGGTTAATACAGATAAAGAAAATATAAGACAAATTGCTGCCTAAAATACCAAATCATGGAGTCCAAGTATCGACTATCCCTTTCGTATCTATCTCCAAGCAACCAAACATTAGTAATGCACCAAGACGAAGTATAGAGAACTCCGATAAGCAGAGATTCAGATCATAGTTGCTCTGAATCACCGCATATAAAAAACAAACAAACCAGGATCTTGTACAAAGTTCTGGGATTTCCACGAATTTTTTACCCACCAAAATTTTATAGTCAACCGCACAAGGAAAAAAACGAAACTTACTCGTAACGAAGAGGACACAAAAGCTCAGATGGGCTATATGCTGCTTTATATCTCATCTTGTTGCAAGAGTGAATGTAGTAGCCAAGATAATAATACTGAAGGCTGGGACAATGAACTTGATTCTCCTTAACCCAAGCTATTTCTTGCAGGGCTGAATACTTACCTAGTGATAGGAACGCAAGATCTGGGTCCCAGAACAAATACTTACTCGACAAACACATAGGAAGGATATCAATCACACCAACCGCAACCACCCGACCATCGAGTACATATTGCTGATGAAAAGAGCCAAACCCGCAAGGAGGAACTGTACCATCACCAGTTGATGGAACAAATATCAGGGGAGTGTCAACTAGAAACCTCCTGTACGAGCCTTCTGTAACACGTTCTGGTGTATCGTTATGGACTTTAAGCTGGTACCTCCGATACAATGCATATTCTTCAGGATCAAAGGTGGACCTTTTCAAATGAATTTCAAGCCTCTGTTTTTTTCCAGGAAGACACCCGGAGCTCTTCTTCAAAAGGTTCTCTTTACCTCCATTATCTTGGGGGGTCTCTTTAGAGAATGTATCTTTTCCAACTATATCATCCAACCAAGCTTGTCGTTTAGTAGAATAGAAATTAATGTGGCCATTGCAAGCTCTGATTAACAAACTTTCTTCCCGCTGCTTTAAATAGTTTGCCAATTTTTCTGCAATCACTTTTGGCGTAAGCTCAGCAAATTGCCCATTTTCTTCAGCACCGTGACTTGATAGTTTTAGTAAGTGAACATCCTTCGCAGCTCGCCTTAAAGCAGCAGCCATCTGGAATGAAATATTGCTGGAGTACAACAGATCCTCAATCCCTTTGACTAGTAACTTCTTTTTGGCTGGTGCAACCGTTTTTACAGAAGCTTTTGGTAACTGAATATCACAGGGAAATTCCCGACTATCAACACATGCACATACTGCAGTATCAATCTGATCTGACAAAAAATGCAGAAATTGTTCTTCTTTGCTCTTTTCTTCATGATTAGCCATCAAGGGGTCCTCCACAGCTGAGCTTGTACTTTCATGATGGGAACGGCTGCATGAATCTTTAGACGTATTTGAGTCTCCCATTAACTCATCTGATTTTTTCACAACCAATGAGCCATCTAAAAACCTGAAAGTTAGTTATACTGGCGTCAGTACTTTTTTGTCTTATTTGATCCAAAAACAAACTGAAGGTTGATGAGTTGGCATCATCAGAATTGTTGATGCTCGGAAGGGAAATCTTAAATAGTTGACAATCCACTCAAGCTCCAAAGAAATCCAACATAACAATTTCTCAATTTGAAAAGCGGTATATATCATAATTTCATGTGATTCGTCAATATATATTGACTATGACGAGTTAAAACATAAAAAGGTTCACATTTGCAGCTTTTGCAGGGGACATATCCTCTTCCAAGCTTTTGGTAAGTGATGCACTTTTCATCTCTCTAAAACATCCACATAGCCCACTAATCAGACAAATCCAGCTTTAAATTAGTTTATCCAAAAACGAGGACAACAAATGCAATACCATGGATTTCTTTTAGAAGTATCTTGCCTGTATGCACTGCTATAATATCTATGTCAACTTAATTGCATGGGAATAGATAACATAGCATCAGAAATATGAGAAAACAGGTCAATATGGAAATACCTTTGCATCCGCTTAGATACTCGAAGTTGTTCTTTGGAAGGAAGAAAATCACTTGCTTTCATACGGATTGTGTAAGAAGGGCAACATGTCCTTTCCATCTCAGGTTTGTACATGAAACAACCAGATCTTCTCCAACCCTTGTCGAGAAGAGCTACAACAGAAAGAATTGGGGTCATCAAAGTATAACTAGAGGTAGCAAAAAATGCTAAAATTTTCAAACAACTAATATCCTATAGTAGCCAAATAACAAAGAACACCACAAAACGTGATCCAAATGGGAAATATTGAAAATCCCCAAAGTTCACATAGTTAAACTAATAAAGACGATAAAGACTCCCAACAATCAAAACAAAGATTTCTGCACAATTAGCAAATGGTGATTAAAGTGCCAAATGTTTCTAAACAATGCTTAGGTTCCATTTCTATATATTATAATTTTCCTTAAATATCTGAAACAAATCAAGTTAATCAAAGGTTCTCTCATAGCCACCATAGCAAATCAACTCAAGCGGTTAATGAATTGTGCAAATCAACAATGAACTGTGAGTTTTGCTAATGGAGAGCACGATTAGAGTTGCACCAATGTCGCTCTCTCTCGCTCTCGCTCTCGCTCTCTCTCTCTCTCTCCTTTTCCCCCCTCTGTCCGAGTGTGTGACAATTGGGGGGGAGAGAGAGAGAATAAAAGTGGCAAGCAATATTGTGTGACCTAGAATCTAGTCGGTAGAAACCATGACAGGGACACATCACACTCTTAAACTAACATCATTGTTTATCTAGTTAACCAGTAAGGTCAACACAAAGTAACTACAATGACGGCCAATAAATTAATTACAGATCATAGCTTTGTATATGCATGCAAGTGCCCAAGGAACGGAATACATTTGAAGACAAAGTAACCAACCTTGATAGTCATCAACTGTAAGACTCTGTGCCCATAGACCTGAAAAATCAGAGCATAAGAATATAATAAATATAAATTATGTGAAAATTTTGGGCCTTTAAGTCATTTTTCAATCATTTTTGCAGAAATTTTTGTTTATATGCAATGAGTAAGGAGTGGGCATGAGGGACAGCACCATGAGGGCCTATGTGAATGGCCAATACTTTTATACATAATAACTCAAATACATAACTCATACCTGCAGATGTTCAAAAGTACTCCTACACAAAGTGCCAAAGTGGAAGTTTTATCATAAGCAATGTAGCTAGTTAATCCCTTGTGCTCTTTTGGTTGTCTTTCGAATGTAATATCTAAGGCTGAACAGATAGCAAATTCAAAAACACAGAAAAATCCCTAAAGAGAATGCCATAGAGCTCATTTTGTCCCCATAACTATCGATAATATACAAGGTTCCTTTCTCCAGTGTGTAACTTATATGCATTTGCTGTATCATAGCATTTTGCATTAGAAAGGTCAAAAGAAATCATCTTAATAACCCACAATAACAATTTTCTTCTGTAGTCTAAATTTTACTAATGTCGCATTGTATCAGATAAACTTGAATTCATTCAATTTTGAATGATTCGTATTCATTAACAAGTTCAGCACGCAATTCCCCCGTGACAGAATTCACTTTCCACCCTCCATTAGCCAGATTGAAGATAATTAAAAAATCAACCGAACTGCACAATTCTATCAATCAATCTGTATCAATACATACATCTAGACAGAGATAAAATGGAAAAATATGCATGAATAGGTAGGTATACGTATAATTAAAAACCTGACCATGGGAAATACTGGTACGTCCACCGGATCTACAATAGCCGCAGGAGCTTCTGCGCCGGCCAACATCAACCACAACGCTTTCGCCTCTGTTATTTCCCCCGCTGATGGTACCACTATTACTACTACTGGCTTCGCTTCTCATCTTCTTCTTCTCCGCCATCAACGATTCTTCGTACTCAATTTCTCAAAAACACTGCATCACTCCATAATTTCAAGGGTTTTAGCAAGAAAAATACCGAGATTCAACGCCCCCCCCCCCTTCTCTCTCCCCCTCTCCCTCTCAATCCCTCTATCTTCGTCTCTAAGAATTCGATTGTTTGGCTCTCTGAAAGTGAAAAGTAGGTCTCAGACTTGCAGTTATTACGGAGTAACAAAATGCGCAACTTGGCGATGAAACTGAGTTAAATAAATAAGGTGACTCATACTTTGAACCCGGAAACTTTTCAAAATTCTTAATTTGCATCCTAAATAATTAATATTTTTATATTACACCTTAAATATTATAAAATAGTTACAATGTAGCTCTCACACTAGCTTCAATTGCCATTTCTATCCAATCTCACTATAGGTAGTGCGGGGGTCACATAGTACATTTGATGAAAATTGTAACTAATGTTAGTGTGAAACTATTTTAAGATATTTATGGTGAAATGTAGAAATATCAAGTACTAAGGGTGTAAATTGAGAATTTAAATTTTTTTGGAATGTAAAATGTAATATGTCCAAATAAATATAACATATTCTGTGAATAATACCCAAACCGGGAATAGTGCGAATATTTATCTCTGCTTTTTTTTTTGACATTTATTTTAAAATGTAATTATAATTTAAGTATTAATTATTTATTCACCGTAAATTGCATCAAACATTGAAATTTGATGTTGATATGAAATCACATCACTATGATAGTAAGTTAAATCAGATTTATAGGTCCAAATAATATAACTCGTATCTATAAATAACTAAATTGTTTGTCCTGAACTTTTTATCTTCTTTATTAGACAGTACTGATTAGATTTTCATTCTTTTTATAATTCTAACACTCTTATCTCTCGTATAGTCTCTCTCTCTATCTATCTATCTTATTCTCTCTCTTATACTATTTTTTTTTGTTTTTCATGTGTTATTTTTGTTATTATTTACTCCATAAAACAAATGAAACTACATGCTTTCCAATTATTTATTCCATGAAACTAATTCAAAGTTTTTATATATCCGATGGTATGTATTTTGTCACTTATTTCTTAATTTATAAATAACACTTAATGTAAATTAAAAACAACACATTGACCATAAAAACCAAATAATATTCAACACTAAATGAACCATAGATAGTAGATTAATATATAATTTTATAAAAAATTAACATTTAATTTTGTCCAATTTATATTCAACTTTATCGAATTAAAATCAAATTAATTTTTATTGTTATCAAATTAGTATTGAAATTCATCTAATCATTTTTTTGGATTACTAAATTGTATCACTTTTTTTGGGTACTAAATTAAATTATATTTTATTTTATTTTATTTTATTTTTTTGTACTAAATTTGGATAAGGGTAATTGTAAAAGTAATAAAAAAATATAGAATGAATTATCAATTTTCGTTAGCAACATTAAAGAAAGGATGCAGAAATGGATCTCCGTGAAATGAATTCAAACCTCAAGGGGTCTCTATATTATTTATAAATGCTAGGAGGTGTCTATGTAATATTGTCAAAATTGAAGGGATGTCTGTGATTTTTACCCTACTTTTAATTAAACATTAATTTATTATTATTTTATCTTAAAAACTTAAATTATTGTATTTCTAATAAAAACAGTTATTGGTTATGAAGGTTTCTTAGTGACCAAAAAAAAAATGTGTGGGGTTGTATTTCTGTGTATATTTTATATGTGAAGGATTAAATATTTAGTGATTGAATTTATAATTATATTGTGTCATTTGGAATTGAATGATGATAGTGGTGATAAATTCATTTGTTTTATAAATAAGTAAGATTTAGTTAATTTTATTTATCACTTAAAATTTGTGAATTTAATTTTGCTCTTTTAGTAGTTTTTGTTTTTTGCTTGAGGTATTTATTACATAGGGATAGGGTGGATTGGAAATATGGTGGTTAAATTTATATTTATATTGTATTATTGAATTGAGTGGTAGTATATGTGATAAATTCGTAAGTCTTATAAATGAACAAAATTTTATTTATTGCTTAAAAATTATAAATTTCAATATGTTATATTAGTATTTTTTTTCAGATGCATTTGTATATATGATGTTATTTTGAGAAGTTTTTATATATTTTTATGACAATTTCATTACTATGGAAGATATGATCGACAATATATTTCGAGTCATTTTAAAAAAAGAAATGATATAAATTTTTAAGTCATTTTTTTTGAATTTAGACAATTTTCTAAGATTTTTTTTTAGGTATAATACCTTTAAACACGAATAATAACTAATAATTAAATATTAACTATGGTATAAAAATTTTAATGTAAATAAGTACTGATTACATCATGAATTACAACTCATTGAGCTCCGTTAGACTATCTTATCTTGAAGAATCCAGCGCGAGGAATACTAACTCCCGTGTCAGCAAAGTGAGGGGACCGCAGACGTACGAGAAAGACAAAAACCTATCATTGTATAAATAAAATGGGATATCCTATTGAAAAGGAATCCAATTCAATGTAATCACCCTCTTCATTTTTACCAAACTATACAACAAATCCAGGAGTAAGAGACTCCATTGATAGTAAAATAGTCTAACGATTCAGCTTGATAAACCATTTTTAGTTTGGTTTTTTTCTCTCACTCTGTGGTTGATCACACAAGCAATTCGTACGTACAATAATTCAGCATTCAGAGTTATTTCGGTCGCTATTTTCTCACACTATCAAGTACTATATGTAAAAGGTTAAAATGTAAATTGTAAGTTAAATGGTTGTATTTGATTTAAGTAGGTGATTTGTTATAAATTGGGTCGGTAAATGTAAGCGATTTGAACTGTTATTTTTTTATGCTTTAAAAGTTTTTGGTGTTATAATATAATTTCTATTTATAATGCATATTTTTTTTGGATATAACATGCACATAAATACACACACAACAATCAACCACACGGTAAGCAAATAAATGCAGTTCTGAACTTGAAAACAGAAAATCTCGTGCTGTACATAACATGTCGAACAAGAAAGTTATAATGACATGCTATATGCAACCACTACGGAAAAAACATAATAATAAAGTGATATCTCCCACCTTACCTTATCCTTTCAGAAACATGGGACTCGATTTTTTTTATGTTGCCTTTTTTTTTGGTATTATGATTAAGGGTGTGCGGATCAGTTTACGTTTATTTTGACTAATTTTTTTTTGTCTTATAAAAAGAAGTCATTTAAGTCAAAATTAAAAAATTTATGAAAGATAAATTTTTTATAATCTAATCTCAATGAAATTGTCGATTTCAAACTCAGAAATGTGGAACCCGACTTAGAAGTCCCACTTTAATTTTCATGTCTTTTTCTTAGTAATTGAGTCTATTAATGACGTGTTATACACAAGGGCGGAGCCACGTTAGGACCGGGCCGGGGGGGGGGGGGGAATTGCCTTCTTAATTTATAAGTTAGTAGGCCAATGTTTCCCTAAAATAAATATTTTATTTTTTTATTGAATAAAAAATATGTGAAATGTTATAGCCGTTATATATATATATATAGACTAAATATTTTTGAATTTTTTTGCCTATAGTTTATTTAAAATAAATAAAAACTAGTTCCATCAAATAATCTAATCTTAAATCTTATATATCTTGTCTTGTTTAGATTTCAATTTTTTTTATTGATTGTGTATATTTGATTTTCCTAAAACCCCGCAGAGTTGGAAGTCTCATGCACTGGACTGTTTTGATGAATTACTTTAGTCATATTTTTTCCCCTTAACTTAAATGTTGGTTCGCCCCTAATTATACCTGGTCTATAAAATAATTTATTTTAAATTATTGTTAAAAAATAGTTTTCGGATATTGGATGGTCTAATAAAAAAAATATTTTTTAAGAAAAAATATATTGAAATAATTGGAGAGATGCCAAAGTCCATGCTGCTAGGAGGATGCAAACAAACATCATCAGACCTTTAGTACATAACTAATCTTATGCAAACGACCAATCATCAAAATCATTTTAAAAGTCTGGACTCGTAAATCACATACATTGATAATAAAAATAATAATAATTGATAATGCTAAAATTTTGGGCATGGACCACCATAATCAAGGGCTCAATAAGGCCAAATGGATCGGAATAGTCTATCCATGACAAGAGTAGAATCAAGGGCGGAGCTACTTGAGGACCAAGGGGGCACATGTCTACTCTCAATTTTTTTTTTACAAATATTAGTTATGTATATTTCAAATAATTTGAAGTATATTTAAGTGTGTTAACTCTATCATTTTTTGTTCTATTAATTAGTATAGTCCCCCGTACATAAATAATTATGAATTTTTGGACACACTTTGGACACTTTAGGAATACATCTATATAAGTTTTTGACATGATGAACTCATTTTTTTTTTAAGTTATAGAGATTTCAACTAAAAAAAAAAGCTATAGAGATTATGACAACTAAGTTACTTAATTAAGTGAGTGATCAATGACTAATAGTTTGATCATATATATGGAGAAATATTATAGTATCTGTTATACAGTTTGCTTAATTTGTTATGAAGGGTTATAATTAGCCTCTTTTTTTTGTTTGTTTTTATTTATGTATGTTATATTTATCAAAGTTTGACCATTTTGTATTTTATGAATTTTTAAGTATCGAATACAATATAATAAATTTGAATATATTATTTTATTTTTATTGATTAGAAGGAAAAAAATTAAATTTTTTTAGTAAAATGTCCACCCTAGACATAATTTCTAGCTCCGCCCTTGAGTAGGATGGACCGCGCCCAAAGGGTAAAGCCCAACAGTACCATAAGGCTTAAATTCGGCTCAGTCCCAATCCAGCTCAACTCGGGATATATGAGCTTAGCCTGATGCCAATCTTAGAACTTTCCATTGTGCCACGTGTTCTGAGGGCAGAGGGATCACTTTTGACACTCATAACAAACATACACTCTCTTCCAAAAAGAATATTGATGCGCATAACCGTTCAAGGACCGTGGGTGTAGTGGCATCATGTGTCAGAGATCGCTGCATGACTAAAATAGAAGAGCCCACAAAATCCGTAGAAAAGAAGAAGAAGTCGCAAGAAACCCTAAAAGAATCACTTGTATAAATAGGAAACTATTACACTATAGAGGAGATGACCACTCTAAGCAACCCGCAGAGACTAGTTATCTAAGCATTTTTCTTGTAAAGGCCCTGATCCAATAATACCATTATAATCACCAATTTTGAGTAATACGCAACCCCCCAAGAATAAGAGACTTTCTTATATTGGACGTAGTCTTAGCCTTTCTACTAAGGTAAATCACATATATTACTTTCTGATTTTCCTCTTACAGCCTTACTCATTTCTAAGTCTTCTCTAGGCCAACTGGCCTCGGTTCTGGACTTGGGCTAAACTATTTTCCCAGCACCATCAATAATAATGGAAGATTTTGCACCCTTTTTTTCCATTAAACATTAACAAAGCAAAACAAACAATGAAGAATTAAAAAAAAAATGTATCATTTTTCAACTTAAGTACCAATCATTTTCGATCATCAGCGGCAGATTCTGACAAGCTTGTTCGTACTGGGTTTTTCAATAATAAATGCTTTAGTATCGACAAAATTGAAAAATACTAATCCTATACTCATGAACAAAGCTATTGCTACATCTATATTTCTTTTTTTTTTTCCTAATTCCAATAAATTTTATTTTTGTGGTTTGAGATTTCTTTCGGATTCTCAATAAGAATAGATGATGGTCTTCATGATCATGAAATCAGATTACTTATAATTCAACCACCAACTGAGTCATCACTATATAAAACATATATGCATCGGAATTCAATGATTCAAGTCGTTCAACAATTTTGTTCTCTTCTTTCCCAATAATAATAATTAAAAATTTACAGTTGACAACGCCCACCAATTTGTTTTCAAACTGCTTGCATCACGCGAGGTCCTTTTTGCACCAATTAAGGCAGCATCGCAAATAAATTGGTGGGTGTTATCATTTCATTCTAGTCATAAGCGATAATGCCAAGCGATGAATAACTAAACGAAAACTCGTGACTCCAAAATGACCAAAAAAAAATAGGTATGGTACATCCAAAATTTATTATTTTAATTGGTGCTTTTATAATTTTTATAGGTCATTTACACCGAATTTTTTTATTATTTTTGTGGGTGATTTATCATTTTTGTAATTATTTTTATTATTATTGTGGTAACTATTTTTATCTATTTTTTTTCGGTACAAAATAATTTATCATATTTGTAAACACTCATAATAGTAATAAAAAAATACCCATATGTGACAAATAGAGATATGATACACATTTTTTTTTCTTTAGTACCATAGACAACTCCCTAAATTTAAGGTAGAACAAACTTGTTTTTATATGGCAATCACTAAAAAGGGAGTTGAATGTCAACGTCCGAGTGCATTATGACACTTGATAATCAACAAAATTTCTACCAATTAATTCATCTTTCTATTATCCCATGGGAAACATCTTTAAGAGCATTAAAAGTTATTATTTTTAAAGGTTAAATTACATATTTTAAAAGTAAAGTTATAAATTTTAGGGATGATTCATTGATTAAGCTTGCCCTCTTATAAATAAAAGGTCTCAAGTTCGATACTTCTCACGTTTCCTGAGGGTCAACCACTCTTTTTGCTTAGGGGATATGTTCTTAAAATTAACTCGAGTTACTATGGCTAATTCAGAGCTCAAGAAAGCAATCAATATATGCCTGAACACTTTGTAATAAAAAAAAGAAGGTAAAGTTATAACTACTTGAGATAATTTATGATCAATCATGAATGACCTCAAATAGTAACTTTTAAAAGTTATAACTTCCACGATAAATCATAATTTTTTAAGATCAATCATATCTTTTGTAATTATAACATATATACCTTAAAGACTTGTTTAGCTGCCATATTAAACATAGATGAATTAGAAAAAATAATTTTAGTCTAATACAATATAAATGGACAAAGAGATGAGATTAAATAGGATATTATATTTTTCTAGTATTTGACAATACACAATATAAACGTTGGATAGTAGTTATTTAATCTAGTGAGTTATTTGATTAGAGAATTATTTCAACGTATTAATGTTAAATTAATAAAAATACTCCCAATTAATGTTTGTTACATTGATGATAACTTGATTTTATTAGTTGGGCGGGTAAATGTGTAGAATCATACGTTTTACTTGGGTAATACCACCTCTCTTGGTATTATTAAAATACATCTATAATATTAGTCTATTGTATAAAAAATATACCATAAGTATATGTTTTTAAAAGTAATGTGATATCTAATTTGCTTACCAAATAAAGTATTAGGCCCGATTAAATAAAAAATGGTATAATCCAATATTTTATCCCTTCATAATACGTCTATCAAACGAATTATAAATGCATGTTTGTTTAGGTATTAAAAAATTGAATTGGATTAATTTAATCCAGCGATTATGTAATACCAACTTTGAATTGAGTTATAACAACTTGATATTAATTTCTTATTAATTTCCACCATGTTCACTATTATCATTTAATACATAATATTAAGTATTAATCAATACCATGTGGTAGGTGTTATTATCTTTAAAAACACTATGACTTTTTTACTCTTACAAATCTAGATCCACATCTTTATATAAAGTTATACATTACACAAACTCTAACCCTCAGTATTTGTTTTGTTATTTTTAATTTAATATCAAATATTATTATTTAACCCAAACATAAATTTGAGATTATAATTATAGATTTATACCTTATCCCAACATTAATTAAAACTTATTACACAAAGGATATGATCATCCTTTATTTGTAACCACTCGCACGAAATTTGTCCCTTCAATTGTATAACAAGCCCGTCGAGCCTCTTCCAACCAAACATGCCCTAAAAAATTACAAATTTTGTTGAAGTACTAACTTCGATACCACAATCTTCCTCTTACTTTTTACGGAATTAATTGATTCATTCTAAAACGAGTAAAGGAGGAGAGTTGTCTAATAGAGTTGATTATAAGCCTATAGCATAAAAACTTATCAACTTTCTTATTATTATCGTTAGAATAACCACATCAAGTCAAACCAAACAAAATCTTACATCTCAATTATTTGGAATCGGTTATATGAGTTTATTTTCTGCATTCATTAGGATATCATTGTTTAGACTTATCTAACGGATCCGACAAAGTAATGTTATCAGAATCGGACCGGACATTGAACCGGCAGAAGGACCAAGTCAATGATTCATTGGTTCAACTGGTCTGACCGATCATATAATAAAAAAAATTATAAAATATAATAATTTAGTCAAAATATAAAATATATTCACAATACATACAATTTTTCATACCAAGCATAAAGTCCACTATCACAATAAAAAAAAATCCACAAAGTAGTATTATAAAATTCTAATTTAGAGATTTTATTCAATTTTGGGGGTGTGATTGATAATTACTGACTTTCTAGGTGCGCTGATTGTGCATTTATATATGTGTTGACTGTGTTTATATTGAGTCAGTGACTGTGTGTGTGACAGAGAGAGAGAGAGAGGAGAAGAAGAGAAGTATGTGCCGCTTGAGTGCCTCCTGAGCACTGATTGTTGTCGTTGGTGAGCCGCTGGTTGCCCCTATCTGTCCACTGGCCGATGATTTCACGGTTGATCAAAAAATCAACAATCCTTTGTATGCAGTGTGCATTGTTGCAATGAATATTTTATCCATACCCATTTCTCTCTCTCTCTCTGTGCAAATGTCTATCTATCTGTCTATATATATAACAGTATCTTCCTCTGCCAAAACTTCATTTATGAGGCTGTGATGATTTTCCTCTTGCTGCCAAAACTCCATATATAACAGTATCTTCTTCTTGCTGGTGCCTTCTGCGATTTAGGGGCAAAAACTTCGAACTGTCCGATTTTTAAAAACCTGCTGGTTCACTGTTTTTACCAATAATTGATCGATTTTTCAGTTTTTATCCAATTCTTTTCTTTAAGCGGTTCAATTAGGGAACATGATCGACGAAGGTCTCAGTTTATGGTTGAACCGGTCCGATCCAATTCTGATAACACCGCAACAAAATTTTACATTGATCGTTGACTACCTAATTCAACCCTCCTCCCTTATTTCTCTTATTTGGGACAAACATCGTCGAATACAACCGTGACAGCGGTGAATAAATGCATTAAATTTCTTTTGCCCCTTTTTTGTTGTTCGGCAAATACATACAAAAGGTGTGGAATGTTAATTGTACACATTTTTGCGGCCAAGTGGATTATTCTTTTTGCAAGGAGAGGGCAGTTGGAAGGCAACAGATTCCCCCTCTTCTTTTCTACCAATCAACTTATTAAATATTGCATTAGGGATAGGATAATGTTTTTAATGCCCAAACCAAATCTACTCAAAGAAGCTTTGTAATTAGTTGAGGGGGCAATTTTTCAAAATGAAACATTGAAGCATCCCTCTCGATGATAAATACCGAAAGTACAGGGGCACCACAGCAAAAGCCCAACCAAGAATTCAAAAAATCCAGGTAGTAAAATATTGGGAAAATCACACTTTTTACCCTATTTTTTTTTTACCTTCAACGTCAATGAGGTGTTTTTAATAGAATAAGCAAAAAAACTAACAATAGGGTCATATAATAATAATTTTAATTTATTGAGGGTGTAAGGTAGAAAGTTTAATTTTTTGGACTGTAAAATAAAAATTCTTAAATTTGTTATGGTATAAAATATAATTCGCCCTAAAATATTAGATCAGTGTCTATATTTCAAAAAGAAACATTCAGATTGAAGCATATCCCTCAGTGGTAAATACTGAAAGTACAGGGGCACCACTGCAAAATCCCAACCCAGGATTCAAAACATTTAGGTAATAAAATATAACATAGGGGTAGTTTCGTAATTATGAGCTCGATTTAACAACCTGTAAAATTATGATAACGTGATCTTTAAGCGAGAGAAACAGACAAACCGTTAGTTACATTAAAACAACGCATCCTCTCTCTCTCTATCACATGAAAACAGAGCTATTTTTCAGTCTCCCAATTTCACCCCCCAAATCTGACCATATTAACATTCCTTGCCACTCTCTCCTTCCGTCGACTCTCTCTCTCTTCGGTCTTCAAGTCGTTTCTCCAAATTAATGTATCTTGTCCTCTTTCTCTCTCTCACAGAGCTAGTTTATCGGCTGCGTACATTTGAAAACTCTACCTCTCGCTTTCTCTCTAGATATCCATTAATATATGTGTATAGATACCTTCTTTTGTCTGGAGTTCAGCTTTATTGTGCTTGTTCGAATGTTTGGAGTTCCTATATATAGAGAGATATGAAATGCTGATTTCTTCTGGCAATTATTGAAGGAACCTGAGCTCGATTCCAGATCTAGAGGTGTCCGTTTCGATTTTGAAGCGACATTACGAGGCTTTCGGTATGTTTTGAGTCTGCCAATCAAAAGATAGGGTTTCGAGTTCGAGAATCGGAGGTTTTGCTGTCGTGCGTGGCCGTGGACGTGCGAATTTGGTGATAAATTAGTGATTTGGAGCTATTGATTTTGGTATAGAAGAGTCCTGAGGGTGCATTGGGTTTTTTACAGGTCGGGTTTGGAGTTTTGATTGAAAATCTAGGGTTTTAATTGGAGATTTGGTGGTATTGATGTTTTCTGAGGTGGTGGATTTTGGATGTGGTGATGAATTGCAGTTTTAAGGTTTGTAGAGCACAGATTTTGTGATGAATCGGAGTTTTAGGGCTCAGGAGACCGGAATGCAAGCTGCATTGAAACAGCAGAGACAGCTGCCAATGGGGGGTACGAGGACGTCGTTGATGAGGGAGAAGGAAGAGGAGCTTGCTTTGTTTCTCGAGATGCGTAACCGCGAGAAGGAGAGGGACAATCTTCTTTTTCAGAACACAGAAGAGTTCGATGCGCCACTTGGTATGGATTTGATCTTCTTGCTTTCTTAAATTTTTTATTTTTTTGGGGCCGTGATATGATTTGATGTAGGCTCTGCATCTTTAAGCAGCTGTTAAATGACCACTGCCAATTTGATTTTGTTTGAATTTTGCAATGGTTTGCGTACGGAGATGTCTTCTAATAATGTTAAAAATGATCAAATTAGTCTTAAAATTTCTACTGGCTGGTTTCTGAAAGGCTTACTTCCCCCCCCCCCCCCCCCAATGATATTAATGCTTAACATATATGAAATCACATGCTTATCAGTTAACTATTGCAGTGTGCTTTATGCATTCACATTGTATATCCCATTGTTTTCGTTTGCAGGATCAAACCAGGGAGGTTCACCCATCTTCAACATTCCATCAGCCACAAATGCACGCAAGACTGGTGCTGATGATATTCTGAATTCTGACAATGATAAGAATGATTATGACTGGTAATTTGGTGTCACCCTTTGCCTTTTTTCAATATTAATTTGTTCCAATGGTTTCTTTTCTTTGTTTTACATGGATTTAATCTTTAAATTGTGGTTGGTATAGTCAGCTTTAGCTCAGATAAAAAGTGTTAGCACTAGTCTACTTCAGCTCCTTTTACCTTGTTGGTTGAATCTGCATTTCTGTGCTGTGTATCCTTACAAAGATATCTTAGAGCAAATAGGGTGAAGTTGGAGCAAATAAAATATTATCCACTAAATATGTATCATTTCCTCGCAAGTGAGCCTCTTGGAAACCCACTAAGCAGTCTTATGATGACTGCTTATGGTTTTGTCCAGACACCATTAAGCTTAGCCATATGTTCTTCCAATGTGATATGTCCATCGACCTGCATGGCTGAGGAATCTCTGCATGTATCACATCAATCACCAACCCAAATTATTGTAAATCCTCAATTTTTTACATCTAGTCAAATGTTATGTCTCTCTAGCACAATTCTATTTTATTCATTATGATGTAGAAAACTATCCAAAACCGCTTTATGCATGAGACCTCTCTCCCACCTCCGACTCCCACAGACCATAGGAAATAGAAAAAAAAGAAACTAAGGTGCACTACAGCCACTTCATTTCTCTGTGTTCTCCTCCTGAGGACTAATCTGATAGCTACTAGTGGGGCTAAACCTAGTGGAACTCTGCAATGCAGTGATGTATTTTGGGACACCCTTTTCCAGGCAAGGAGTGTTGTAAAATGAAATGGACTTGCTATTTAACAAAATATTCGCATATTTATGCAACATTATTACATGATTAAGCAAATGCTCTATAAATGGATTATAGCCGTATCTTGCATGCACTTGCATATAAAGTTATGATGGATGAAATGGGCAAGTCAACATTAATGCTAGACTTTCGTAATTGAGTTGGTGAAGGAAATTTTGTTTTCTCAATTCCCTCTGCATTTGTATGTGTTAGAGCATGGATTTCATTCTCCTGTGCATACTCGGGATCAAGTAATCGTTGCACATTTATGTAAATGTGGTGGAAAACAGTGTCTTTTTAGCTAGTTTTTATTGAAGTTCTGACATTTTTGCAGGCTTCTAACCCCTCCTGGTACTCCTCTTTTTCCCTCACTGGAGATGGAATCACATAAGTCCGTTATGAGTCAGACTGGAACTCCTAAAGCTCGTCCCACTTCACTGAAATCTAGAGTAAGAACAATAGTCTCTTATGCTGGCATGCTGCCTTTATACTACGATATTAGGTGACATTAGTATTGAACTAATTATCAGTAGCCTTCTGGCTTCAGCATTCGTTCCACCAATCATAAGATGAGAATTTGGTCATTTCTGGACTTTGAACTCTCAAAGACACCGGCTCTTTTATAGATCATCTCAAAATCAGGTTGGCCTCAAAGCCAAAAAGGGGTTTTGTGTCAGGTAGCAGCAGACTCTGTAGAACCCTCCAAAATTCTTCTCTACTCCTTATAGGGCAAATTCGTAGTGTGCAATTGCAAATGATATTTTATTTTTTTGTCCCATGTATAGCCCTGTTAGAGTTTACCAGAAGAAGCCAAATGGGGGGTACATGGTTAGATGTCACATCAATTCAAATTTGGAACATCCTCTTGCATGTTCTGCAATCCTTGCAATATTTTGGTTTTCTAAGGAAAAAACACTGAGATTTTATATCCTTTTTAGTTTATAGATACTCATTGTCTAGGAAAGGAACCTTGTTAATTTCAAGGAATGTAATTGCATGGGTGGCAAGAGATAGCTTCTCTAATGGAAATTCAATTATTAACTAAGTGCAATTGAGAAAGTCAGCTCTTGCTTTTTATAGAAGGAGGAATTTTTTTTTCTAGTTGGTCAGGGGAGATGTTTACGGCACTTAAGTGGTTATTTTTAGACTTAAGACATCCTGAGTTTGAGTTTGCTGAAGTCATGAACTAATGTTGTTCTGATATTTGTTTACTATGGTTCCAGCTAGCAAATCCACAGCCAGAGCCAGTTGCAAGAAACAATATAGCATCTCGACAACCAGCTTTGTCTCCTGGATTGAATGTCTCGAGTACTGGGATACGCAGGCCCTCTTCATCAGGGGGTCCCGGATCGAGACCTGCTACGCCAACTGGCCGCTCCAATTTGACTGCCACATCTAAATCCATATCAAGCTCGGTATCAAAACCGACCTTGACCACTGTATCTAGGTCCACAATGACAGCCACAACTAAGCCTTCAAGGTCTTCAACACCTACTTCTCGTGCCACTGTGCCAGCAACTAAGCCCATAGTTCCTGCAAGATCCTCTACGCCTACGGCGAGGTCTACTGTAAGATCCTCTACACCTACACCTACGGCGAGGTCTACTGCAAGATCCTCTACGCCTACGGCGAGGTCTACTGCAAGATCTTCAACCCCGACGGCTAGACCCTCTATACCTGCATCCAAGTCCACATCGAGGGCAGCAACACCAACACGTAGACCAACTGCAGTTTCTTCAGTGACAAATACATCTGCTCCTCCGGTTAAGTCTCCGCCTCCTTCGGTTAACAGGATAGTTCCCACTACTACAGCAAGAAATCCAGTGCCACCACGTGCTAGTTCTCCAACAGTGAAATCTAGACCATGGAAGCCTTCGGAAATGCCTGGATACTCCCTTGATGCACCACCAAATTTGAGGACATCCCTTCCTGACAGGCCTATTTCAGCCACTAGAGGCAGGCCTGGAGCACCCAGTGTTCGGTCCTCATCTGTTGAGCCTGTTTCTAATGGAAGGATGAGACGGCAATCATGCTCTCCATCAAGAGGAAGGCTCCCAAATGGCAGTGGTGGCTCTGTTCCTGCATTGAATCGTGCATATGCTAAAGCTAATGACAACGTAAGCCCTGTTGTGATTGGAAACAAGATGGTAGAAAGGGTAATAAATATGCGGAAACTAGTTCCACCAAAGCAAGATGACAAGCATTCACCCTGTAGTAACTTATCTGGGAAGTCGTCATCGCCTGACAGCTCAGGCTTTGGACGAACCCTTTCAAAGAAATCTTTGGATATGGCTATAAGGCACATGGTATGTATTTTTTGGCTCTCCTTCTTTATGTTTCATACCCTAGTGTTGGTTTATGCTGTACATATTCTTTATGTTGATTTGATTAAAAAATCTGTACTGATTCAGTCTGCCACGGTTTCCCATTCCATTTGGGTCAACTAATAATACCGGAAGTTTACACCTGGAATTGTGAACTTCAAATTTCATTTTACTTGGTTCACAACAATCTTCTCCATCTTATTTAGTGTTTAATTGTTTGTGTTTTAGTATTGCCTTCAAATACGGGGTTTTTGGTTTTAATTCAGTGTTTTCCTATGGAGCAGGATATAAGGCGAACCATTCCGGGCAATCTACGGCCATTGATGACAAACATTCCAGCATCCTCCATGTATAGTGTGAGATCTGGGCCTACAAAAAGCAGGACAGTCAGTGTTTCAGACTCCCCTCTTGCAACAAGCAGTAATACTAGTTCTGAAATGAGTGTCAATAACAATGCCCTCTGCCCAAATGGAGGTGAAGTTGATGATGGTATTAGCAGCGATAAATGTGTTCGGTCTCTGGCCGGTTTGAGGGGTCGGGGATGATTGATGCCCACTCTTATAACCTATGATCTGCTTTTCTAGTCCATTTAGGCGATTGGTTTCGAGGGAGAATCGATAGATGTGGCTTATACGGGCGTATGTAAAGTCAGATGGATTGTTTAGCAGTACTAATTGAAGCCTTTGTACTATTAGAAACTCAATTCATAAGCTGATCCTTCCTTCTGGCTTATTCTACGTGGTACGAGGAAACTGTTGTATCATGAGATCAACACCCCACTCCTCTTCCGTTTTGATTTACCATAAGCAATACTTTTAACTCGACATATTATTTACTGTTGTACATTGCCTTGGAGTTTTTCTGAACATTTTGTCTATTGATGCAATGATGAAGACATCGGGCATTGGCGATATTGTGAGGTTATTATTGTAATTTGAATGTCACAAGTTTGGGTAACAGGAAAAAGTTTCTCCACATGAAAGGTTTAGGCAAATGTGGACTACGATACCAGCTGAGAGGATATTTCTGGATTCAGAAGGTGGACCACATATCCACCTTGTCTGCTTTTCGGTTCTGCATGGAATCAAAGGCCAACTGCCAAGATTACGAATCTGGTACAGTACAGAGACATTTCGTTTTTCATGGATAAGTGGAAGGACCACATATCTTATCGTCTCATGGGGTTACCGAATGTGGGGCTCGATTGCAATAGTTTTCAGTTTCAATGATCTTGTCAATCCTTTTCTTCACTAAAACCATGGTCACTGTTTGAACCGGTGAGGTACCAGCATTTGGTCCTTTTTGTTAAACTAGTTGATGCACACGTGCGTTGCACGTGAACTATTTTAAATACAA
>CM042185.1:5962894-5977796 GCA_023539305.1 Ilex asprella
TGTCTGAAGTTGAGTTGGGTTCGGTTGGGCCCGGGGGAATTGATACAGGCGTCGTGTTCGAATCATGCTTTGTTTGTGTGATTGTATTAAAATTTATATACGAAAATTTGGAAAAATACAATGAAATAGAAGATAATAAAAACAAAAGATAATGATATAGAACACATTAAAAAAAATAATGAAATCAAAGATAATGAAATGGAAGATAATAAAATAAAAGATGATGAGATAAAAAATACTGAAAAAAAATTAATAATTTCTATAATAGTTGTTTCTGCGATTTTTTTTAAAAAAATTAAAATTTATAAAATCTTAGTTAAGGTTGACTATGCCATAAGAGAGATAGATAAATTGGATTAGTACTATTAATTGATATAACATGATATCAAAACTTTAATATAAAAACTTAATTAGTATTTTTATAACTCAATACCCAACCAAGTGGCAAAGATTGTGGATCCAATACTTGTCGATGATGGAGAAGAGGACGAGACAAGCTCAAACAACAGCAATACTCAGAGCTCCATGAGAACCTGTAAAATTCAGTAGTGCTTGACTTCAGTATTTGGAGTTGGGATGGCATGTTCAGCAGACTCGGGAAGAGAACGAATGAATATTAGAGATGCTGCTTCTAAGTTGCATTCCATCAAGGATGTTCTTCTCGGAACTGGCATATACAGAGAGAGAGAGAGAATTATGATAGTATGTAGGTATGCTTCTTGTGTTACTCACTGCACTAAGTGAAATATCTGCATTTTTTTGGTAGTAGTCACCAAGCTTCAAGGTAGGATAAGCCAATTCTATGTCCCTATGGAGGCTTCTATTATACTTTTTGATGATACCAAAAATAATTCTAAGGTTGAGCTCAGATCTCTAGAGCAGGTCGAGAGGTCAGACAAAGAAGATGAAGAGCTCGGAGGACCAGAGCTCAGTCTCACGCCAACAACAAACCGACTGGAATGATATAGGAACAGCTGGATAGATAACAAGCATCCCCAAAATAAAGGGAATGAGAACGGAAAGCTAGAGTCAAGACATAAAACTCTCAACCAACCAAGATCTTTTCCCAAAAATCAAGGAAAATCCCACGGATGCAAGGCAAGGATCTCAGTATAGATCCCTTAGAACTAGGAATCAGTCTATATACGCCGAACAATGCCCCTATTGATGGGGGGCGGGAGAGGCCAAAACATTACTCTGTAATTCAATTCGAATGATCAATAAAGAAAAGGAAGCAAGAGCTTCCATTAAAGAGTGGACTAGTCATGCTCTGTAGCTGATGAACCACTATATTTCTACTGTGTTAATCCTTGATCCCACCTCTTCCTTAACGACAATCCACATGAGTCTAGTAGCTCAGTTCTATGTAGGATCACCTCATTCATGTCTTTTGCTCATGCACGTGGTTTTACGCCATCAGTTTGGCGCCGTCTGTGGGAACGACTGTTCTCATTTTACAAATACGCTGATCTTTCAGTGACTGATGGTCTTAACTCGCAACATGAGCCGAGGTCAAACCAATCCGTTGCGCATGCAGGATCAACAAGAAGCCACCAATGGCAGACAAGCTGAAAATAATCCAGAAACTAATCCCTTCACAGGGGACCCCCAACGAATAACGAGTTGGATGCCCTCCGTCTTGTCAATCAGCGTCTACTACGGCAAAACGAGGAGCTGCTAAAACTTTTGAGATGCCCACAGGAGGCACGACCAGCCCAAGAAGGCCCGAGTAATCTTCCTCGCAGGAAACAGTGCCACGTCGACCCCCTCAGAGAGGTCAACGAAGGAGGTGAAAATAGCCAGATCATGGGAAGAGATCCACAACTGTCCCCCGGGAATGGCCACAACGAAGAGGTACAAAGCCAGAATGATGGAGGGGGAAGGAGTGATTTCATCCCCTACCAGCAGGAAAGAAGAAAACAGTACTGGGAACAATGCTTCAAGGATATCAAACAAGAGCTCAGCCACATGAAGGAAGCTGTAAGAAGCAAGGATCCTATCACAATGGATGCCCTGGTGCAGCAAATAGAGTCACCATTCACCACGGGGGTGCTACACTTTCATCTCCCCCCAAAATTCATGTTGCCTCAGATTAAGGCCTTCGACGGAACCAAAAACCCTATGGATCACCTCAACACGTACAAAAACCATGGGTATCAGGATCCTATGCGGTGCAGGGCTTTTGCCATCACTCTTAAAGGTTCAGCCCTAGCATGGTTTAACAGACTCCCCCCCAGCTTCAATCTCTTCTCTCAAAGAACTCTCAATCTCCTTCGTATCCCACTTCATAAGAGCTCAGAAATACAGGAAGCCGAGCTACCATCTCTTGAATGTAAAGCAAGGACCAGACGAGAACCTCAGATCATACATTCAGAGGTTTAATTCAGAATATTTGAAGGTAGATATCCGCGACGAAAAGTTTGCCATAACCGCCTTCATTGTAGGGCTCGGGGTACAATCGAAAGATCTGATGTTTTCCATATCAAAGAACCCTCAAGCAAGTATGGCTGAGGTGTTGACTAAAGCAGAGAAGTATATGAATGGTGAAGAAGCACTCTTCTCAAAGATAGGAAGTTCTTCATCACGTAAAGAGCGAGGCAGGTCTCCAAGGAGAGATAGAGACCATTCCCCAAAGAGGAGAGGCAACGTGAGAGATCGTTTGGGGCCCCCGTAGCTAGAGCTGCAGCCGAGGTACCCATCTCGACAGCTAACCCCCCTTACCGCCTTCATATCGCAAGTCTTGCATGAGGTACAGAACGAAAAATTCCTGAGATGGCCACCTCGGATGAAGGCAGATTTGGCAAAGAGGGATCCCACCAAGTACTGTGATTACCATAGAGATCATTGCCATCACACAGATGATTGCATTCATCTTAAGAAGGAAATTGAGTTTTTAATCCAACCAAGATAATTATGTCGCTTTGTGGCCCAGGACTATCCAAATCGAGCTCTTCTGCCTCCACCACCCTAGCAATAAGCTCCTGCGCAATACGAGCAACCCATGGGGAAGATCAGAGTGATATCAGGAGGATTTACAGGAGGAGGAGAATCCAGCGCAGCCTGGAAGACCCATCTGCGCAGAATCCGAGGTAATGAGATGCTAGAGGTATGTACTACAACCAAAGTACCATAGCTAGACACGATCATAACCTCTTCAGACTCAGATTTGGAGGGCTGTCACCATTCCCATGATGATCCGTTGGTAGTAAGAGCTGTCGTGGCCAACAAGACAGTGCATCGGGTCCTGGTAGACAATGAAAGCTCGGCAAACATCATCTTCATGTCTGTTTTTGACAAAATGGGCATAGGAAGAGAAAAGCTAGAGCCAGTAAGTACCCATCTGTTGGGATATTCAGGAGAAAGAGTGTTGCCCCTGGGATCAATTCAACTCATACTCACCATAGGGGACTCTCCCTGCCAGGCCACCACAACTGTAAGGTTCCTAGTGGTTGACGCTTCCTCGGCGTACAACATGCTGTTAGGGAGACCTTCCTTAAATGCAATGAGGGCTATCCCTTTGGCATACCACATCTTCATAAAGTTCTCGACATAAAATGGAATTGAAATGGTCAGAGGACATCAGCGCGTAGCTAGAGAATGTTACATGGCCTCTATAAAGTAGAAAGAGGTGGAAAGCATCCAATTGGACGAGCTTGACATGAGGGATGAGCTAGAAACTAGACCAACGCCATCGGAAGAGATGGAGCCTGTTCAGCTTGATGGGGAACCAGAACACCTTGTCTACGTCGGGTCCAAGCTAAGCAAGGAGATTAAAGACCTTTTCATCCAATTCTTGAAGGAAAACGCTGAAATATTCGCTTGGAAGCAAGAAGACATGGAGGGCATTGACCCCTCGATTATCACTCACAAGCTAAGCATAAACCTTGCCTGCAAGCCCGTCAAGCAAAAACGAAGAAACTTTGCCCCAGAACGCTAGAAAGCCATCAATCAGGAGGTCGGCAAGCTTTTCCAAGCCAAGGCCATCAGGGCAGTAGATTACCCTGTTTGGCTGGCTAATGTGGTCTTTGTTAAGAAAACCAATGGCAAGTGACGGTTATGCATAGACTTCACTGATCTCAATCGAACCTGTCCCAATGATAGTTTTCCTCTACCTAGGATCGACTTGATAGTAGATGTTACCGCTGGGCATGAGCTCCTCAGCTTTATGGACGCTTTCTCAGGGTATAACCAGATCAGAATGGACCCAATGACCAAGAGAAGACCTCATTCGTGACAGAACAAGGAATGTATTGCTACCACGTACCAACGCCTGGTAAACAGAATGTTCCAAAGGTAAATTGGAGCAACAATGAAAGTCTATATTGATGATATGCTAGTAAAGTCATTAAAGGCCGAGCTTCATATCCAGCATCTGGCAGAATCCTTCGGGGTTCTCAAGGAATACAAGATGAAGCTTAACCCTGCCAAATGTGCCTTCGGGGTTTCGGCAGGAAAGTTTCTAGGCTTCATAGTAAATAACAGGGGGATAGAAGCCAATCTTGCCAAGGTAAAGGCAGTATTAGACATGCAACCACTCTTAAACACGAGAGAGATTCAACGACTGATAGGGAGAATAGCTGCCCTGAGCTGTTTCGTGTCTCGATCAAGTGACAAATGCCAGCCTTTCTTTCGAGTACTGAAGAAAGCTTTTGGATAGGATGCCCGGTGTGAAGAGGCATTTAGGTCCTTAAAGTTTTATCTGAGTTCCTTCCCAATTCTGGTCAGTCCCATAGAAGGAGAGGTGCTCACCTTATATTTGACTGTCTCAGATTTCTCTACTAGCATAACACTCGTTAGAGAAAAAGACATAGCTCAGCAACCAGTGTATTACTGCAGCAGAGCTCTCAAGGGTGCAGAAGAGAGGTACCCAAAGATGGAGAAACTTATCTTAGCCTTAGTTACCACAGCTAGAAGACTCAGACCATACTTTCAGGCCCATACCATAGAAGTCCCGACAGACCAGCCGATGAAACAGGTGTTACATAAGCCTGAATTCTCTGGGAGATTGGTAAAGTGGGCTATTGAGCTCAGCAAATTCGACATCAGGTATAAACCAAGAACTGCTATAAAAAGTTAGATCTTGGCAGATTTCATCACAGAGTTTACAACAGGAACACCTATGGAGACCACGCAGCTAGTACCTGATCTCCCAATATGAAAACTCTTGGTAGATGGTACAAACAATGCCCAAGGAAGCGGAGCGGGCTTAATTTTGACCTCACTAGAAGGAATGGATGTCGAATACGCCCTTAGGTTTGGGTTTAAAGCCTCAAACAACGAGACTGAATATGAGGCTGTTATTGCAGGGCTCAATCTAGCTCACTCGATAGAGGCAAAACAGTTAGAGATATGCAGTGATTCACAGCTTGTGGTAAGGCAAATAGAGGAGTCTTATGAAACTAAAGGAGAGAGGATGATCCTTTACCTCAGAAAGGTACACGAATTGATCAAGAAATTTGTATAAGTTAAAATCAAGCATGTTCTCATATCTGAGAACTCAAGAGCAGACTCTTTGGCAAGGCTTGCAACCGCCTCGCAGGAAAGTTTGGAGAGGTTAATTCCAGTGAAACATCTAGCAAAACCCTCCGTTGACCTTGAGAATGAAGGAATATTCCCTGTGCAAGCCTCACCAAGCTGGATAGACCCTATTCTGGGATACCTTCAGAATGGAGTCTTGCCAGATGACCCCAAAGAAGCAGCAAAGCTAAGAACCAGGTCAGCCAGGTTTTCTATCTTGCAGGGAAACCTTTACAAGCGAGATTTTTCAACACCTCTCCTTAAATGTGTGGAGAGTGAAGACGCCAATTATATACTCAGAAAAATTCATAAGAGAGTATGCGACAATCACATCGGAGCACGGACATTGGCAGGAAAAGCATTAAGCAGAGGTATTATTGGCCCACAATGCTCAAGGATGCCATAGAGCTAGTCAAGAAATGTGCAATCTGCCAAATAAACGCCAATCTCCTCCATTGCCCACCAGAGCTCCTGACCTCGGTGATTAGTCTTTGGCCCTTTCAGCAGTGGGGTTTGGATATACTTGGGCCCCTTCCGATTGGTGTGAGATAATGCAAATTCGCCATCATTGGAGTGGACTACTTCACTAAATGGGCAGAGGTGGAGCCTTTCCCCACGATCACGGAGCAGAAAATCCAGAACTTCACATGGAAGTCAATAATTTGTAGATTTGGAATCCCTAGGGCGATAGTTTCTGATAATGAGAAGCAATTCGACAACTCCAAGTTCAAGAGATTCTGCGCTGAGTTAGGAATAAAAAACTACTTTTTAGCTCCAACTCATCCACAATACAACGGACGGGCGGAGGTAACCATCAGGACTATCAAAGCTGCGCTGAAAACCAAGCTTGAAGTTCTGAGAGGAAAGTGGGTGGAACGTATTCCAGAGGTGTCATGGGCTTATAGAACGACCGCGAGGTCAGTAACCCAGGAAACGCCATTCGCTTTGGCTTATGGATAGAAGTAGTGTCCCCAGTAGAAATCGGGATCCCATCTCCAAAGACCGAGCTCGCAGATCCGGAGCACAACGATGAGTCACTCCTGATGAACCTTGACCTCTTGGATGAAATAAGAGACAGAGCTCTGCAACGCATCCATGATTACCAAAGGAAAACCGCAAGGTACTACAACAAAAGAGTCAAGCACAAAAGCTTTATGGTGAGGGATTTGGTGCTTAAAAAACTTCTACTCGCCAGAAAGGATTCCTCTCATGGAAAGTTAGGTTCAAATTGGGAGGGTCCCTTCATTGTTTCCAGGGTGATAAGACTTGGAAATTACGAGCTGCAGACCTAAGAGGGGAAAGTCCTACCTCACTCCTGGAACGCAGAGCACCTCAAAAAATATTTTTAGTAAGTACTCCCTGTAATAGAATTGTTTCTAATAAAGTGACAAATTTTCGATTCAACCAAATATGAGACAAGTATGATTCTCTGAAATAGCTTAAAAGCCAAGAGGAGAGCTTCATAGCTCAGAAAGAGCCCAGTAGCTCATGATAAACTTTTGTTTATAAATTAAGAAAGGAGCTTCATAGCTCAGAAAGAGCCCAGTAGCTCATGATAAACTTTCGTTTATAAATTAAGAGAAGAGCTTTGTAGCTCAGAAAGAGCCCAGTAGTTCATGATAAACTTTCGTTTATAAATTAAGAAAAGAGCTCCATAGCTTAGAAAGAGCCCAGAAGCTCATGATAAACTTTCGTTTATAAATTAAGAAAAGAACTCCATAGCTCAGAAAGAGCCCAACAGCTCATGATAAACCTTTGTTTATAAACTAAGAGGAGAGCTCCAAAGCTCAGAAAGAGCCCAGTAGCTCATGATAAAACATTCGTTTATAAATAAAAAAGAGCTTCATAGCTCACGATGAGCCTTTCACTTCGTAAAATATGGAAGAAAACTCTGCAACTAGCTGCGCGAGCTATACAGCTCGTAGAAAGAGCTCATCAACTCAAGACAGACCGCACGGTTCATTAAGAGAAGAAAAATTAAGCAGATCCCGATGAGCCCTAAAAGGGAGGAGAGGAGCCCACTAGGCCTTGGGAATCCAGACTAGCAACCCAAATTATGAGATTCACAGAAGTGTTTCAGGAACAAACAGTATGCCATGAAGTGTCCAGAATGTAGCAACAGAAAAGGAAAAGTTATTCAGATTACATCAAAGGGCTAAAATATCTGCCAAAAAATTGCATAGCAAAGGCCTCCAGGCTCCTAGACAAAGCTGCTAGTTCTCCTCCAAACGTTTCTTCAACTCAGCCATTTCTTCCTTTAAACGGGTGTTCTTTTCGCTTAATTCTTCATTCTCCTTCTCGGCCTTCGCGAGTGCGTTGAGCAGCTTGGCTTCAGCGGAGGAAAGGAAAATTGCACTAAGAGAGGAGCCAAGGGACGAAGGAGACTCACACAACTTGCACCTTTTGGAGGATGATCCCACCCCCTCATCTTCTTTAGATTCAGAGGGAGAGAGATCTGACGAGCTGCAATAGAAGTGAAAATCAATAGAAACTGTTATTGTACTGAGCAAGAAAAGGTTACCAGACGTCATCAATTCTGAGAAAGACATGGGGGTAGACTGCTTCACTTGCTCAATCCTTATTGCCTCTGAAAAATCTGGATCAGGCACAGCTGCACGGTAAAACAAAAGTCAGAACAGGACACTAGAAAAAGGGAATGATCAAGAAAATCATCAACGCCCTTACTCATGCGATCAAATTTCCTCCAAGAGTGTGGGATCCTATTTCCTCATCGGCGGTCCTCAACAAACCTCCAAGAATTTCCTGAAGCAAAGAAAAAACGGCTGAGCCACCCTGGGGACGGAGAAGGAATGTCAAGTACAAACTAACGTTCAGAGAAGTATCTCCATCTGAAGCAGCTGAAACAAAGAACATCGTCGTCCTCAAGACAATAAAAATACAAAAACTCAGCGGTTGTGGTGAACTGGTCATTACCTTGGAGGCGCCAGAACAAAAAAAAACTGATTAGCACAGCCCACCCCCGAGGAGACAAACGGGAGAGAAGCAGACCATAATACGCCAGAATACATCTAACAGAGAGATGGATGGGGAGACGTAGGGCCATCTCAAAGGCACCTTGAAAAAAGCAGACCTCGCCTCGAGAAAGATAGTTGGGAGGCTCGTCTGGAGTAGGAACTCAAAGAGGCAGTTCCAGCTCTTGAAAGAACTGTTTCTTGATCCCTTTTAGGTCAGAGGAGGTGAACAAGGAAGGAGTCAAGAAACGGGACTGAAATTCTCAGTCAACTCTGAAAGAGGAGTGATCTTCGAACAAAGACGAAGTAGGAACAGCCATTAGAAGTCTCAAGCAAAAGTGCCGAAAGGATGAGAAAGATTCAAGAAAGCCTCCAAGATTTATAGACAAGGAAGAGGAAACACAAAGTTTATAACCTTGGCCAATTTTAGAAGGGCCAAGAACCACGCCAAAGGTTAACCATCCTTTAGACTTCCAAATCCATAAGGACAAGCATGGTTTAGGAAAGCAGCGGAGTAGGTTATTCCATCAAAAGCACGTGGAGGATCTCCAAAACAATTAAAGCCCACGGAGACTAAAGAAACAGTCTAAAACAAAAAGGAAGGCACAAACAACAGTGCTCACTCATCATCATCTTCCTAGACTTCGTAACAGCAGTGCTCACTCATCATCATCTTCCTCGACTTCATCCTCAGGAATGGTGGAAAAATCAAGAACATCCGACCTCGAGACCTAACCTGACCCAGGGTTAGACCATACACGCTCCTAAGAAAGTTCTTCTGACGTCAAGCTGGTTTGGGATGGACACACAGTCCCCTAAGGAACCCCCGAATTTCCCCCGAGGACACTAAAAACACAACTGCCAGCGCTAAAGAGCTCGGACAGACCTCTTGCCTTCAGACGAAACAAAAAGAAAGGAAAGTCCAGTACAATAAGCTGCGGCTCCTATTCGAGGGGTAAACCCAAATCTCTTGATAAAGGGGCTCAAAGGGTATATGAGGCCACAAGGATCACTAGCAATGCTAGCAGAGGTGATTTGTGTAATTACGTCATTGTTAGGTCACACATGACAACTTAGAGCCTTGATAAAGGCCATAGATGCAACAGCATGAACCTCTCCTTGAGTACTTGCTAGACCCCTGATCTCCAACGCAGCTCATGCAATTTGGAAAAACAGGTCAGACCTCTTGAGGTCAAGGTCACTTCAGACCTTTTAACATGACCCCTACAAGGATGTCCTAAGCTAAAAGTTCTCAAAGCTCTTCAAACTCGGCAAGGTTGTTTCCAAGAAATTTACAGATCTCCTCCAAGATGAGGGAAATAGCTAAGCACATACAGAGCTCGAAGAAATAAGCTCAGCAAAAAAAGCTGTCAGAGTCACAGGAGAAGATTACGTAGAGTTCATATGTTGGAATCACATGAAGCATGCAAGGAGGAAAACTGGCGTTAAGGGTCAGGCGAAAAAGATGCATCAAGGCCATGATAAATATCTTCAAGAACATTCAAGTATGTCCAAATAGCAAAGTATGTTCAATAATCGCCTGAAAAGCGAACTACTATTTGAACCCTATAAGTTTTGCTTCAAGGAGAGCTCAGCACCCCTCAAAGCAAGGGGCAAGAGGAGTATATCAAGTAGACCAAAGAGGAATACATAAAGATACAAGGCAGTCAAGGGAAGTATATCAAGCAGATTTTTAATTTAAAAGAAGTATATTAAACGAGAAATCAAAGTATACCTCAAGAACAGAAATCACAAAAAGTACATTTCCACAACAAAAAATTACAACTGAAGTTCCTAAGTCTCTAGAGGAGGAGTGGTTAGAAGATACTGCAAATCAGTAGATGCAGCTTCAGTAGAAGGGGCAGGGTCCGGCAGCTCAGTAGGCAAGGTCCCAGAAGCTGGAGAAACTGGATTCTCAGGGATGTTGGCCCCAGGAACTTCCACTCCATTTGTTTGCAAATCTCGAGCAAGGGCCTCTTTCACGAGGTCAGCGGAGAAGGAAGCAACTTGGGGAATAGCTGGCTGAATGGGCACCTCCTGGCTTGTGTCTCCAGTGGGAAGAGCTGAGGAGTCTTCCTCGACATCAGAGTCGGATTCTTCCAATTCCTCTTCAGTTGGGACGAGAAAATTGAAGTCCAGGTCCGAGAAGGTCTTGAAAACTTTGCATTTGAAAGCAAGCCATCCAGAAGCCCATTGGGTGGTGGCATCGTCCTCCAGCTCAGCAATCCTATCGTCCTTCTCCTTGAGCTCCTCATCAAGAGCCTTATTCACCTTGCAGATGGCTTCAAGATCTCGCTTCAAGGTGTCGAGAGAGCAGCGGGCATCGAAGGTATCTTGATTAGCCTTGGACCAGAGCTCAGACTTATGTTTCAGCTCGTCCCCTTGAATCCTTAGCTCGTCTCGAACCTTCTTCTCTCTCTCTCTTCAACCTCGAACTTAGCTCTTTTGGAGCCATGAAGATCAGAGGCTAGCTTCTCTACCTCGCCCTGAAGACCTTGCACCTGAGCTCTGAGATCCTCATTCTCAAAAGAGAGCTCGGCGACTTTGATCTCGTAAGCCTTCAAAGCCTTGACAGAATCCTCAGTAGATCAGATCCTACCTAGCAGACCCTTTACATGAAGAGCTAGCTAAGGAAGGAGAATAAGAACAAAAAAGATCAACAATAAGGACTAGCAGAAGCCAAATAGGAACATTAAAGCACAAAGACTTACGGCAGTAGCTCCTTGAAGAGCTGAGGCGATTGCTTCTTCAAGAGGCATAGAGCAAGCCCTCTTAATATCAGAGTCAGAGAGAATGGATGCCATGGCCCCAACAGCAAGCTCAGCATTCTCAAAGAAAGAATCTCCTCGCCTCTCCACCTTAACATTCTTGCCCTTGTCAGCCCCAGACCTCGTCTAGGATGGTTCAATGATTTTGCCAAAAGGGCTGAACAGAACAGTCTCAGACTGAACCTGAGAAATGAACCCCCAAGCCCTCTCAACCTCAGATGAAGTGGGAGAAACTTCGCCTGGCTCGTCAGACTTGTGAGGGGAAGCTGAGGTTGCTGAGAAGAAGAAACCCCTGCATCTGGCGGGATGCTCAAGGGTGGGACCTGGCTATCAATAGCCGAAGCTGGAGAGGTAGAGGACCCCCCTAATTTTTGGGTCTTAGCTCGGGTGGTAGGGCTGCTGCCAGAACCAACCTCGGCCTTTCTTTTGCTGCTCTTCCCACCCTTCTGCAGCTTGACAATCTTGGCTTCAAGCTTCTCAGAAGACAGCTTCATGGTGGAAGATCCTGGAAGGTCTGAACCATGACAATTAACCAGATTAGGGATAGAAGAAAGGGAGATATTAAAAACCCAAGGAACGAGAAGATCATCTGGTACGTCGTCAGGCCTGACAACAGAGATTGGAGTAGGGACTTCTACCGTTACCTTAGGAAGGTTAAGTCCCCTCGCAACTAGGACCTAGAATTGGATGAGCTCGAAATATCTTTTTGGAGCACACTCCAACAGTCTCAGCTTCACCCCTACGTCCTCTGTGCTGAGCTCAAGTCTGGTACCTGAAGGTAATAGAAGCAAAGCAAATTCAGAAACCTGTAATTCTCAGAACAAAACCCGATTGATTCAGGCAATGACTCACCCAAATTCTCTGGGTAAGACCAAGCCCTAGGGATACCAAGGGTATCTGTCCTATTAGCAGGGTCATACTCCCAGCTTGTGCCCCCAACAAAAAAAAAATATTCTTTCCAATGCTTGTGGGAGGTAGGAATATTAGAAATAAGCTGCTTGACATTGGCTCGCTTCGAAGCATACAAGAAGCCCTCCGATGAAGTCAACTTGACATTGAAAAAGTCTAGGAATATGGGGAGAGAAAGAACCCCGAGTTTTAAGTCCTTAAAGAGGACCAAGAGACCCACTAAGACGCCTCAGAAGTTAGGAGAAAGCTGAGAGGGGCATACATTAAAGTACTATAGGACAACTTTAAGGAAATAATGTAGAGGAAAGCGAAGGCCATTTTCAAAGGCAGCCTCAAAGAAGCAGACCTTTTTGTGAACTTCAGCAACGTAAGGAGTAAAACTATCAGGGCACGAGGGCTGGACACCAAGAGAAAAACTGTAATGGACACTGAAAATCCTAAGGAGTGAGGGGGTCAACTTTACTAGATCCTATGAGCTCGGCTTCCTTAAGGGCGGCTCCTAGATACGATGAACCGCCAGAGAGCCCAACCCCATTGATCTTACCCTTGCCTTTTCTAGGCTTGGGGGGCATAGAGGCGAATGATGAGGGGAGCTCTCCGGCTTTAGATTCAGGATTAAGGGCCTCAACGCTGGGGAAGTTGTTGATCTCCTCACCCACTTTCCCTAATTTGACATCCTTCTCGGCAGACCTACCACCTAGGGGAGAGATAGAGGAACGAGCAGCTCTGGAAGAGGCAGACATGAAGGGACAAAAAAAAGGGAGATTGTAAAGGCGATAAGGAAGGGGAACACTGGTCAGACACTCCCTAATAACTATGGGGCTAGCACAGTAACTACCAACACTAAGGATTCTCACAATGGAACTCCAATTCACAAAATGGGGAAGAGGAGATAAACAGAGGTCATGGTTCTAGAAGTAAAAGAACCGATAAGCTCAGAAACGCAACAACCACCTCGAATTCAAGTGATCTAGAACGAGAAAAGATGAAAAGAAACAGGAAGGCGTACCTAGCTAGGAGAAAGCAGCGAACAAAATCCCAGAGCCAAGTCAAAGGAAGAAAGCACAACGAACTCTCGGACCAAACGCGGAAGGGTTAACTTCCAAAGGAGAATCAGAAACTACACCGTCACAAGGGAATTCGAAATTGCAAAGAAGACAAATCGTAGAGCGAAGGAAGAAGATGAACAGAAAGAAGGTGGTTCTGTTAGCCGTTTGAGCATTTAAAGCTTGAGGGACAAGAGCTGAAACGTGCGCGGGAATCGAGGAAGTCATGATTGCCAAGAACCGTCAGAAGACGTGATACACGTGCAAGCCAATATCAGCCACGTGCTTGTCTAGCTCGGACAAAGTTAGCTCAGCCCTTACCAAAGCCAGCTTAGGCCAAGGGCTAGGGGGCAACTGATTATACCAAAAATAATTCCAAGGTTGAGCTCAGATCTCTATAGCAGGTCGGGAGGTCAGACAAAGAAGATGAAGAGCTTGGAGGACCAGAGCTCAGCCTCACGCCAACAACAAATCGACTGGAATGACATAGGGACAGCTGGATAGACAACAAGCATCCCCAAAATAAAGGGAATGAGAACGGAAAGTTAGAGTCAAGGCATAAAACTCTCAACCAACCAAGATCTTCTCCCAAAAATTAAGAAAAATCCCACGGATGCAAGGCAAGGATCTCGGTGTAGATCCCTTAGAACTAGGAATCAGTCTATATATGCCGAACAATGCCCCCATTGATGGGGGGACGGGAGAGGCCAAAACATTACTCTGTAATTCAATTCAAATGATCAATAAAGAAAAGGGAGCAAGAGCTTCCATTAAAGAGTGGACTAGCCATGCTCTGTAGCTGGTGAACCACTATATTTCTACTGTGTTAATCCTTGATCCCACCTCTTCCTTAACGACAATCCACACGAGTCTAGTAGCTCAGTTCTATGTAGGATCACCCCATTCACGTCTTCTGCTCATGCATGTGATTTTACGCCATCACTATTCTTGTTGGCCTCTCTCCCATTAATGGAATTTGTTTTCCCTTGACTTTATTAAAGCAGTATTCTCCTTAGGTTGTTAGTCGAACGAGTCCAAACCGAGTTTGAAAAGCTTGATTCTTAATCGAGCTTAAAAAATTGTTCAAGCTTGGCTCGTTTAGGAAACGAGCCGAGCCTGAGGATTTATACATAAACAAGTCGAGCCGAGTTTGAAGGGCTTGTTTTCTAAACGAGCCTAAAAATTTGTTCAAGTTTGAGTTCATTTAGAAAACGAGCCGAGTCTAAACGAGCTGAATCCAAGCCGAACTCAAGCCAAGCTCGAGTAGCTCAGTTTGATTAACAACCCTAATTCTCCTTTTAACTTTATCTGAAAATGGAAACAGAGAATTTTTTCCTAGAGTTGCATAACTAACGATTCTATTAGAAAGTAGAATTACTAACTTTATACGATTTTTTAAGAGATGATGTAAGGAATAATGGACTTAGATTACCTTTTTCTTCCTCATTTTGATCTTGCTTCGGGTATTTAATGCTTGTAATAGTAATTTATTGTATACATACATATATTGTACTTGACTGTAGACATACATATATTATACTTGACTGTAGTAGTGATCCACGGTTGCACATAAAAAAATATGAAAAATTTCAGTCACACCATTTTTTGTTTATCATATCTTCCAGGATCTTTATTGACACCCCTATCAGATTAAAAGTGTTAATTAAAATATAATTTTACTAAATTGCCT
>CM042185.1:5983967-6002206 GCA_023539305.1 Ilex asprella
CATTATAATCGATACTTAAATTTATTTATCTCTCCTTTATGTTTGTGATGTGATTTTGTGTGTGAATACAAATATATTTATTGTTGACTATTTTTTTTATTACTCTGTGCCTTCAAACATGGGAAATAACTAGTATTATTATATTATTGCATGCTAAAAATAAAACATAACATATATTTAACTGTGAAATTCAATCTGATAACTATATGTGTATAATAATTTAACATGTACAAAATTTTACTTATTTATATAGATATAGAATATTGTATGTAACTATACTATTAATAAATGAGTTCAAAAGAATTTAGAAATCTTTATAAAATAGTGCAAAATAAGTTTTTCAAAAGTATATAGATGTGTATAATTGACTTTATTATCAAAAAAATTTCACAGATGCGGACATTTATAAATAGTATAGATATAAATATAGATTGTACATCTTTTATTTTATTTTACTGCTACAAGCTAATATTGACAAAATGTATGGGTAATAAGCATTTTTTAGTATAATACCCAAATATAAAGAAAGAAAGTCAAGTTAACTAACTAGGATAACTAATTAAAAAGAAGAGAAAGCAAAGGAACCAACCATCATATAGCTTACAGTGAAGCCAATGAATTCCCTTGAAGAGAAAATTAGATGAGCTCCTGTAACTCATTACTCAGTCTTCATCTCAAACTTAGGCACATAGCAGAGATGCATTCCTGCTGTTTATTGAAATTCCCAAATGAAAACTTATAAACATGTATAGGAAATGCCCAGCTCCACAACCCATCCCCTAACACTGAACTACATCAAACCACCAGATAGCACCATTCCAACCACCACAAAACCTACTATATATACATCAGATAATCCACTGCCTCACCAACATCAGCCAACGACACACCACCCAATACAACCAACATTTTTGGCAACCAAGTTGCTTTCCTTATGACATTCCAAAGGGACAATGGAATGTATTGTAAAAGGTGAGGGAGTGAACTAGCGTCATCGTCGAGTCATATTGTAAGTATTTGAATTGTGTCATTTCGGATTTTTTATAAAATATTACAAAATTTAAATCTGATTTATTCAATTAATCTTGCTAAATGAGCTGATTCATGGTCAATTGTTACAAATAATTCAAACTAAAATCAACAACTAATTTTTTTTTTTGATATCGTACCAACTAGAGCCAAAACCTAAGAATAATACAGAAGGAGATATATATAGGCAATCAATGCCTCAAGTGGTGGTCAAATTATGCTAACTATGAGTTGAGGGAGTGATCTAGTAGTAATAGTTCACTCTCGTCCATAGTTGATTGCGGGTTCGCCATTGGATTATGCTAGGTTGGTTAGCCCATTAAGAAATGGGCTGAATCGATTGCTCACAGCTAAATGGGCATCATAGTTTCATTTTCTAGATGATCCACTTTTACTAATTCAAATTGTGAAAAGTGTGGCTAAGTCATCTTTAAGGGACTTATAATAAATTTAATTCGTCAAGAAAATTTATTTTGGAATAAGCCCGTTACTAATAAGTAGTTAAGTTCACTATTTCTTTAAAACTCCAAAATACTCTTTCTTCAAACAACTTTAAATTAGTTGTGTAACTTAGGAATTATTATCCCTTAATTTACTATCAATAAAAATATGCTAATAATTTTTTTTAACATAAATTTAAAAGTCAAATTCAAAGAATAACTAATATTTTTTCTCTGTTTTTTGTAAGCATGTTACTATTTTTGTTGGGCATGTTACTGTTTTTGTTGAGCATGTTATTACAATTATTTTTCTAAATATTAATACTCAATGTTATTATTTTTGAATATTATTTTTATGTGTTTAAATGTTACTACTTTTTGTGTGTTTAAATGATACTATTTTTTATGTTTGAATGGTACTAGTTTTTGTATTTAAATATTACTATTTTTTTAATATTAATATCAGCTGCTATGTTGCTCCTATCAGCTGCTTTGTTGCTCCTATCAGCTGCTTTTTTTTTTTTTGGATCAATTTTCTTCTCATGCTCTCACACAAAAATGAACATGCAAACACACACATGCTCTCACACATAAAATTACTTCAAGTTAAATTGACCACTTAAAGCTATCAATATCGTACATTTTAAAAATTACAACTAGAATACAAATCAAGAGTCTAATTGACTTGCAATTGCGACAAATTGAGTATAAAAATTTGATCAGTTGGTGTTCTTCCTCCTCCTGCTTCTAAACTAATTGAAGTACATGCAAATTCTTGTGAGAACTGCCATAAGCAATATTCACATCACTAAATTGGTCTAAATTCAACAAACATACATAAAATAATTAATATAATACAAAAAATTGAGGATAAAAAGTATTGAAGAATACAATGCAATTAACAATGGAATTTAATATTGCCGCCGCCCTCATGATTTGAGAATGATTGTGGATTGTTTTGCTCTTTCTGGGAAATACTATCTTTCTTATTTAATGGAAACCTTATTTTGCGGTGGATTCCTTTGACTTTCATGCAATGATGTATTACAATTATTATCGTTGACGTCGAAAATTAGTTATTAACAAAGTATATTTGACCATTTTGTAAAATAGACCAAGAGAAAGCATTAGATCAATTCTTGCCGAGCCTAATGATTTATTGCCTGAGTGTGTACGTCATCATCAGTCACGGACAGTGCTTGTTCTAACAAATTATTCTCTTTGCATTTAACTTCATTGATGCAAGCTTACAGGCTAGCAAGCAGGAACCCCAGTGTGAAGAACATTTTCGAAAAAATGAGTCCACCATTCCATTCATTTCATCTGCATAAGCTCTGTTATGCATTTATGATTTTGCTGCCTGGTATAACAAACCTCACTGCCACTGCCATTAGGACCAATAATGGCGGAAACGAGACGGATCGACTTGCCCTGTTGGCCTTCAAGGAAAAGATCACATATGACCCTCAAGGTGTTTTGAGCTTGTGGAATGATTCTCTCAACTTCTGCGACTGGAATGGTGTTCAATGTGGCCGTTGGCACAGGAGAGTCACCACGATAGATGTAGCGTCTAAAGGCATAGCTGGCACCTTGTCTCCTTATCTTGGGAACCTCAGCTTCCTTCGGGTGTTTAATCTCAGTAACAACGTCTTTCAAGGTGGAATTCCCCTCGAACTTGGTCGTCTGTTTAGGCTTGAAATATTGGACCTGAATGGAAACAACTTCGAAGGAAAAATTCCATCCACGCTATCGCGCTGCTCAGAACTCACATACCTTAGTGTTGCGAATAATAATCTAGTTGGAAAAATTCCAGATGAGCTTTGCTCCTTGTCAAAGCTTACAAATTTTCGGATTCATGTAAACAAATTTACAGGAGGGATTCCACCCTCCATTGGGAATCTTACATTGTTGGAAACCATGTCCGCAGCTTATAATCAATTGGTAGGAAGTATTCCAGATGCATTCGGCCAACTGAGAAACATAATGGCAATTGGATTGGCAGATAATAACCTCTCTGGTATGATCCCTCCTTCTTTGTATAATCTTTCGTCGTTAATTATCTTGTCTTTGGCTGAAAATCAACTTCATGGTAGTCTTCAGCCAGACATAGGTATGATGCTTCCTCATCTTCAACTCCTTCAGCTGGACGCTAACTTTTTTACTGGACCGCTTCCACTCTCAATATCCAATTTAACAGAATTGAATAGCCTGCAAGTGGAATACAATAATTTCACTGGAAAAATAGCAATCGAGTTTGGGCGTTTAAAGAAGCTAGAGCAAATATTGTTATATTATAACAATTTTGGAACAGGGGAACCTGATGAAATGAATTTCATTAGTTCCATGGTCAACTGCAGCAATTTGGAAGTATTGAGTATAGAAAACAACCAATTGACAGGTGTGGTACCAGATTCTTTTGGAAATCTCTCTACCCAACTCTATTTTCTGACACTAGGTTTCAATCTTTTGTATGGAACTCTCCCTTCAACAATAGGTAATCTTGTCAACGTAACCCTGATGGATGTACAACATAATCAATTCACAGGCATAATCCCACCTACCATCGGCAATATGCAAATGTTACAAAGATTGAATCTTGAAGGAAACAAATTTTCTGGAGAGATTCCAGATTCTATGGGAAACTTATCATTGTTGACTGAGCTTTACATGGGTAATAACAGATTAGAGGGGACCATTCCATCAAGCCTTGAAAACTGCCAAAGGTTGTTACGTCTAAGACTTTTTCAAAATAATCTTAGTGGAACTATACCCAAACAAATTTTCGGACTTTTAGCTCTATCAATTGAACTCGATTTGGCCCAAAATCGTTTACATGGATCCCTGCCATTAGAGGTTGGCAACCTAAACCACTTGGTGAAACTGGATGTATCTGATAATAACTTGTCTGGTGAAATTCCGAATAGCCTAGGCAGTTGCTCTAGCCTTGCAACCCTATTCATGGAGGGTAATTCTTTTGACGGTTCTATTTCTCCATCGTTGAGTTCTTTGAAAGGTCTTCAGATCTTGGATCTCTCTCGCAACAACTTAACTGGACAAATACCAGAATTTATGGAGCAAATGTCCTTCTCATATCTAAATTTATCTTTCAATGATTTTGAGGGTGAGGTACCGATTAAAGGAGCTTTTGTAAATATGAGTGTAGTATCAGTTGTCGGAAATAGGAGACTATGTGGCGGTATATCTGAACTACATCTACCCAGATGCACCATACAAAAATCAAAGAAAAAGAAGAGGCCTGTTGCAAAGATATCACTTATCGTGGTGTCTTCTGCTCTTGTTGGGGTAACCTTTGTGTCATCTCTCATGTTTTGCTGGTTAAAGAAGAAAAAAAATGTTCGGTCTACAGGATCACTGTTGGGCGAACAATTCTTGAGATTGTCTTACGACATGCTTCTCAAAGCGACCAATGGGTTTTCTTCAGAAAATTTGATTGGTATAGGTAGTTTTGGCTCTGTATATAAAGGAATTCTTGATCAAGAAGGGATGATCGTTGCTGTAAAGGTACTTAACCTCCTTCGACGTGGAGCTTCCAAGAGTTTCATAGCCGAGTGTGAAGCCATGAGAAATATTCGGCACAGAAACCTTGTAAAAATCATAACTGCTTGCTCGAGTATTGATTTTCAAGGTAATGATTTTAAAGCTCTAGTGTATGAGTTCATGCCTAATGGAAATCTAGAAAGCTGGTTGCACTCAAGTCTTGAAGCCACTAGCAGACACGATGAGTTTCTAGGCTTAAATCTTCTTCAAAGAGTAAACATCTTGATTGATGTGGCTTGTGCACTTGATTATCTTCATAATTGTTGTGAAGAGCCAATTTTTCATTGTGATTTGAAGCCAAGCAATATTCTTCTTGACTGCGATATGATTGCACATGTTGGAGATTTTGGATTAGCTAGGCTTCGTCCACTACTGCCAAATACAACTGAAAGCAGTTCGATTGGAATAAGAGGGACAATTGGTTACACCGCTCCAGGTAACTACAATACTCGATAATTTTCTTTTATGACATCAGTTGCCATTATGAATCAATCATTGTGGATATAACTTTGGCACAAGAATGTTGCACATTTGTTTATCTACTACAATATTTTACTAATGCAGAGTATGGTGTTGGAGTGGAGATATCAGCAAAAGGAGATGTCTACAGTTATGGGATCTTATTGTTGGAGATGATAACCGGAAAGATTCCAACTGACGACATGTTTCAAGAAGGTCTTAACCTCCACAAGTTTGCCATGATGGCTTTGCCGGACCATGTGACAAGGATTGCGGATCGGGTGCTTCTAGATATAATTGAACAGGAGGCGATAGCAGCATCAACAAACAATTTGCAAAATCCAAGAGAAGCAACCAAAATTGAGGAGTGTTTGACTTTAATTGTCAAAATTGGAGTGGCATGCTCTGTGGAGTCGCCACAAGATAGGATGGATATAAGTAAAGTTGTGCAAGAGTTGGGTTCCATCAAGGACAAACTTTTAAGGTCAAATACCTAAGAGAGGCTCCTAACTGCGTGCACGTACAAAGGTTGAAATAACAAAAATCTTCCATTGTTAATACTCGCAGAGGACAAGCGGTGTGGATCATTGGGACGATCGTGGCAACAAGGGATTAAGTCATCTTCCTAGGTGTGACTGTGAAGAAATAAACGTCATGTTTGTTTTTTTGTACATGTAGTGGGTATAGTGGAAGACAATGTGTATCAAGGGTGTGTTAACTCTGCAACTAGAGGAGTGTGTTTTATTGTTTTTCCTGCGGGCAAAAGTGTAATGGATAACGTATGGTGTTAATGTGAAGTTTATTAGTTACATAGCGAGTCTATATTTATCATACGTAATTTAATTGATTTAGTGTATTACTGTATGAAAGAGTTCTAGTTCTCTTATGCCTAATTCTCCCAATAATATTCAACGGATATTATGGCCCTCTTGCACCATGCCTACTTTAGAGGCTTGAAGAGAGAACCATGAAATTTTTTAGAAATGGAGCCACGCTCCATGCACTTTTCTTGTTTATTCAATGTTCTAACCGTAAACAACAGTGGAGGAGTTTGTTCTTTAAAAACTTTAAATTACAAGGCAACAAAATTTTTTGTGTGCCTAATCAAGAAAGGTAACAACAATTATGCTATAAAAACATTGTTTTGAAGACCACTCTATTCAAATTCATGTAGTGAGATCATATTTGGCAACAGATCATATAAGTGGTAGTAGATCATAGCTTGCAAGTTGCATCTATGTATTTCAAAAGCTTGCTAATAGCAATTACTTAGAATAATAAGTTGAGGGGAAATTTTATTTTAAACTTTGAAAGATTTAAGTTTTTTTACTTTGTACCCTCAAAGATGAGATTTCTCGCATTGCATTCTCATTGTATTAAAATTGTTGTAATGTAACTCTTCTGTTGCTTTCCATTGCTTGTTCTATCAAAACTCACTTCATTGACGTTGACGAAATAAGTTACAAAAACTAATAGAATAATTATATTGAAACACTTTTAATAAATTATGGGTGTAATGTGAGAAATCTAATTTTTAATGATATAAAATAAAAAAATTAAAATCTTTCATGGTACAAATTGTAATTCGCCCATTAAATAGAGGATGGATAACCTGAACCAGCCATTCATTTTTGTGGCAAACTGTTTCCTCTTGCATGAACTTAGGATTTATTACAATATGAAAATATTAGCAATAACTCCGTGTTTAATGGTACTATACACTATCAAAAATCGAACTTATTATATTTGTATTTTATATAATAATTTAGTTTTTTTAATTGCACAATTTAAAATTAAAATGGAGAGATGTAGGTGTGAATTGATGTGATCGTTAGACATTGGGGTCATACAGTAAAATTGATATTTTTGGGCAAAAAAAAAAATAATTTTTGGGATCAATTTTGTATTATTTGATCAAAGTAGATGAAGATTGGATCAAGTTGGTCATTGTTTTGCTTTTATAAGTTAAGAATTCAAAGGGAAAACTTATAAACATCATACAGCTTACAGTGAAGCCAATGTATTCCGTTGAAGAGAAAATTTGATGAGCACCGGTAACTCATTACCCAGTCTTCATCTCAAACTTAGGTACGTAGCAGAGATGCATTCCTGCTGTTTGTTGAAATTACCAAATGAAAACTTATAAACATGTATAGGAAATGCCCAGCTCCACAGCCCATCCCTAACACTGAAGTACATGAAACCACCAGATAGCACCATTCCAACCACCACAAAACCTACTATATATGCATCAGATAATCCACTGCCTCAGCAACATCAGCCAACGACACACCACCCAATACAACCAACATTTTGGCAACCAAGCTGCTCTCCTTATGACATTCCAAAGGGAAAATGGAATGAATTGTAACAGGTGAGGGAAAATGGCCGACCTGTTATGGAACGACATGATTCTTGAGTGGCAGAGACGGTTGCTTTTTTGCCGACCTGTTATGGAACTACTGTTTTTGCCTTAACCAACTACAGCCGACAGGTATGCCTCTGACCGAATCATTCCAACTTCCTTTTCTTGTGGACAAAGAATCAAAAATTGTATTTTGTGCGGAAAAAATCCTAACCACCAGATTAAAAATGGACTTAGAAAGGTGTTTGAAAGTGTACAGCTTTAATCCATCCGAAAAAAAAAGGAGTTTTTTTTTTGCTCCATATTAATATTATTTTTGTGAACATTTCTTAGTTGATGCCACTTCAAAATTTGTAGACAAAAATGGGTGTTAGGAGTGTTATCTACACGATAAATCTATATCTGATAATAGACAAACTTAAAAAAGCTTAGTATCAAGTGAAGGGTGCGACCGTGGGAGAGCTAGTATATCTTTGCAAATGCATCCCTTAAAATAGAACTTGCACGTGATAAGGTTACTATTGGCCTGATATGGATAGGAATACAAACGCTCGAGAAGAGACTTGTCTAAAAATGGACGGAGGTTTTAGTCCTAATCTTAGAGAGAAACCTTTGGGAGTAATCAGGTTCTGATCTGAGTTAGCAATTGGCAGTCAATCAATACCATCGTTCTGCCGTGTGAGCTAACTTTCAAATAATGTTGCCAGGTGTCAGTCTGTCATTGGTCTAAAATTCTCCAATCCTCCAGTATCAATTCTTCTTTTTCAGGTTTCCCACCAAGTGTAGCTCCTCTCAAGTATATTTCTCTCCCTTGCAATATATCCATATCAAGGAGAACCTGAAAAACTACTCTAACATCACTGACATGGAGGAGGAAGTCTCTCCCTTGGGTATATTCTTAGCAGATAGATGTTAGAAAGATGAGTTTGAAATTTAGAATCTTTCGAGTTTCAGAAGTTCATAGGAAAGGGAATAGGGTTATGCATCAACTAGCTAGAAACGCATTTTTCATTAGCGATAATGATATATGGCAGTAGCAATGTAGCATGCCTCCATTTTATCATGCCTTCTCTCATTGCAAATACTCCTTATTACTAAAACTCAATACCATCTCTTTTGGAGATTGCGAACAGTCCATTTATCTAACAACCAGAAGGGATAAAACAAATACAACGAAGTCAAACAACCAACATAAGCCATTATTAATCTGACATAGTTTATTATTCTCTGGATAGTGATATATCGGCAGCATCTACACGTTATTTAATCCAACACAAAGCAAAGGCACAACACAGAATAACAAAAAGCAAGATATGATGCTTCCTTATTCACTTATGAGTTTAAGGCTATTCCCTTGGTTCTCTTTCTAATCTATAATTTTCTTGTCCATGGCAGTGTTCCATACTGGAATCCTTGCCTTTGGCACAGCCCCTGATACCCTCCCTGGAAATGAGACAGATCGTTTTGCATTGTTGGCCTTCAAGTCAATTTTGAATGACCCTCAAGGAACACTGAGCTCCTGGAATGATTCTTTCGATTTCTACCAATGGGACGTTATTACCTGTGGCCGAAAGCACAGAAGAGTAACCATCTTGGACTTAGGGTCTAGAGCCTTGGTCAGTCCATTGTCTCCTTCTGTCAGAAACTTGAGTTTTCTTCAGGTGCTAAGTCTCTATAATAACAGCTTTCAAGGTGGCATATCACCAGAACTTGGTCATCTATTCAGGCTGCAAACACTAAACCTGGGCATGAATAGTTTTGGAGGAGAAATTCCGGACAACTTGTCGCAATGCCCAACCTTAGACTCCTTGGTGTGGCCTCCAATAAGCTGACTGGGAAATTTCCCAACGAGCTTACTTCGTTGAAAAAGCTCACCAGTCTAAGGATTCATGTAAACCAGTTAACAGGAGAGATCCCTCCCTCCATGGGGAATTTCACATTTTTGGATAGTTTATCTGCCGCAGGAAACCTTTTTGAGGGAAGTATTCCAGATACTTTTAGTCAATTGAAAAATCTACGACAACTCGGGTTTGGTGGCAATAATCTCTTTGGTATAATCCCTTCTTCCATTTACAATCTTTCCCTACCGGAAATTTTCTCTGTGCCAAGTAATCAACTTCATGGAGGTCTTCTGTCGGACTTGGGGTTGATGCTTCCTCATCTTTAGTTTCTTCAATTAGATGATAACCAATTTACTGGACCCCTTCTGTTGGGCCTTTTGTAGAGTCTAGTTTATGTTGATCCGGATGATGACCCGACCTGAAATAATGTTGAGTGGTTTTTAATGGGAATTTTTTTGAGGCCCAAGCTGGAGTGATCATGGACAAGCCTCGTGGGTTGCCCCGGGGAAAAAAATTTTGAGCCCGTTTTGTAGCCCAGTGCACTGAAATCATTATGTGGGTTAGGGTTTTGGTTTGATGTATTGCTAGCTGCACTTTGTACTCCTTCTTGAATATAGTGAAATTCCTACAGTTTCGTGGACGTAGGCAAATTGCCGAACCACGTAAATATTGTCTTGTGTGTGTGATTGTTTTCTTTGGCGTGTGTTTTCTCTATAATTTGTTTCTCACAGGTTTGGGAATTTCGTAAATTTCCCAACACCTTCCACCCTCCTTATCCAATGCTACAGAACTGGAAAGGATTTCCATTTCAAATAACAGTTTCAGTGGACAAATATCAATTGATTTTGGACGTCTACAGGGTCTCTGGGGTGTAATACTAACATATAATAAACTTGGAAGTGGGGGGAACTGATGAAATGAACTTCATTGTTTCTCTAGCAAACTGCAGCAATTTGTTGGTACTAGGTCTCCTAGGTAACCAACTCAGAGGAGCATACCAAGTTATGTAAGCAATTTCTCCACAAATGTATACTATTTCACACTTCATCAAAATCGTCTATATGGAAACATTCCTTCGTGGATTGGAGATCTTGTCAACTTAACTCTGTTTTCTCTGTGTAACAATGAGTTCACCGGCTCTATTCCTACCAATATTGGTGATCTTTATAAGCTGGGGAGGTTGGCGCTTAGTAGCAACAGATTATCAGGAAAACTTCCATCTTCAATCGGAAATTTGACATTGTTGACTGATCTTTACTTACATAATAACTTGTTAGAAGGAAACATACCACCAAGCCTTGGAAATTGCCAACATTTGACATGGCTCACTCTTTCTCAAGATAATTTTAGTGGCAGCATACCCAAACAACTTTTTGGAATTGCCACCCTCTCTGTTATGCTGCTTCTGGGACAGAACCGGTTGTCTGGATCTCTACCTCTGGAGGTTGGCAATTTGAAAAACCTAGTGGAATTGGATGTCTCAGAGAATGAATTGTCGGGTGAAATTCCAAGTAGCCTTGGTAGTTGCACTAACCTTGAACGTTTATACCTGGAAGGTAACTTCTTTCAAGGATCTATTCCTACTTCACTGCAATCTTTGAGAGGTCTCCAAGAATTTGATCTTTCAAGTAACAATTTATCAGGCCAAATTCCCATATATTTAGAGAAATTTTCCATGCAATATCTGAATTTGTCCTTTAATGATTTGGAGGGTCAGGTTCCCGTGGAAGGAATTTTCTCTAATGCAAGTGAAATATCAGTTGTTGGAAATCATCGGCTTTGTGGGGGTATATCCCAACTACAGCTGCCAAAATGCACAGTCGAAAAGCCAAGGAAACATAAGGTATCTCTTGCAGTCATATTGATAATCTCTGTAGCCTGTTTGCTTGTTATAGTGACAATGGTGTCATGTTCCATATTATGTTGGTTCAAGAAGAAAAGAGAACATCAGATTTCAGGATTATTGTTGGGGCCGAAGTCAATGTTTAGGGTATCTTATGATAGGCTCCACAAAGCAACAGAGGGATTCTCCTCAGAAAATTTGATTGTCGCAGGTAGTTTTGGCTCTGTGTATAAAGGAGTCTTCCATGAGGATGATACAGTTTTTGCAGTCAAAAGTACTTAATCTGAACATCGAGGAGCTTCCAAGACTTTTATGGCTGAGTGTGAAGCCTTGAGAGATGTTCGACACCGAAATCTTGTGAAAATTATATCCTCTTGCTCAAGCATTGATTTCCAAGGTAATGATTTTAAAGCCCTGGTTTATGAATTCATATCAAATGGGAGTCCAGAGAGGTGGCTGCATCCGGTTACGGAAGCAGAGGATGGAGAGAATAAATTTAAGGGTCAGAACCTTCTTCAAAGAATAAACATTGCCATCGATGTGGCTGGTACGCTCGATTATCTTCATAATCATTGCCAAACACCAATCATTCACAGTGATTTGAAGCCAAGCAATATTCTGCTAGATAGGGAGATGGTTGCTCATGTGGGAGATTTCGGGCTGTCAAAGATTCTAAAGATTCTACCAGAACCCATAAATTCAATTCAAAGCAGCTCAATTGGAATAAGGGGAACAGTTGGGTATGCACCTCCAGGTAAACACAGTAGTTATTAGTATTACCCTTTCTTTTGCTCGTAAGTTTTGCCTTCTATGCTATTTTTTTTTTCCTTTCATCAAAAGATTGTTAATTGCTACTTCTATCTGTCAATGATTAAAATGTAGTTTTGATGCATAGCTTTGTTCTTCTCGAAAATTGGAATGTTCCAAAAATATTCCAGAATTTGAATGAAAACAGAGAAAAACTTGAAAAAACATTAGTAGAAATATTTCAAAACATCTTCAAAAATGTTCCAACACATTTCCAAGTATTAGGATTTCTATGTTCAATCACTCATTCCTTTCGGTTTTCACTAATTGATTAGAGCCAAAAATGCTTAGAAATTTGGAAGAGGTTTCGATCCATACATTCCACTCAAGCTGGAAGAATGGGTCCTTAGAGTTTCTTGGTCAATTTGATTTGTAGCTTATGTACCCAAAGATTTGACCCATTGTCACTTGCATCTATGCAAGTCTCGCATCAGACGTATTTATTCTTTTATGAAATGAGGATGGAGGGTTTGATTTCTATAGTATTTTTTTCAATTTATATTATTTTTTGTTATGCTGTTTGATCTCATTTTCATTTAGCAAATCACCCTTGGTGAAATTTTTTGGAAACAGAGTATGGGCTAGGAAGTGAGGTATCAACTAATGGTGATGTACACAGTAATGTGATCCTGCTACTGGAGATGATAACAGGGAGAAGGCCTACTGAACCCATGTTTGAAGGAGGCCTCAACCTGCACAATTTTGCCAAGATGGCCCTGCCTGATCGAGTACCAGAGATCATCGAACCAATACCTCTGGAAAGTGATCAAGAAGAGGTGGATGTTACAACCCAGAACTACCCGAACCCAAGCCAATCGATGGCCGAAAAGAGAAAGGAGCAGTGTTTAATTTCCATGATCAAGATTGGAGTGGCATGCTCCCATGGAGGCCCCCCAAGATCGAATGGACATTGTTAATGTTGTTCATGAGCTGAACGCAGTCAAGCAGATCTTTCAAAGGACTAAAACTCATCTATAGAGTCATGAGAAGCTTGTGTATTCATATCAAATAAGTATTGGACATATCTATTAGTTATTAAAGTCTTTTTTTATTTCTAGATGTGCGGAATGATACCTTTTCTTTCTAAGTTCACTTATAATAATGCACACAAAAAAAAAAAAATCATGTAACCTTAGAGACGTGTTATTGCTTGACAAGAAGTATTTTTAAGCAAATAAACTATAATTAAATGTAGATTTTAGTTTCTTTAACTAACCATGTTTTTGTTTTTTGGGTTCAATGGTTAAGGATGTCTGGGTTATCCCTTTTCAGTCCGGTCAAAAAATATTCATCCAAGTCGGGACTTTGTGGGTATAAAATTTCTCATGTTTACTTTGTGGGTATAACCTATAATTCTTTAGAAATTGGGATGGTTTTTTAAATTATTATCGACGAACTGATGGAAGATTCGAAATTTGAATTGTAGAATAATATATCTAATTCTGATAAGGTTCATTTTTTTATTATTGTTTTCTTATATTTTACTGATAAAGAAAGGTTTGACAAGCATGATATTTATGACAATGATCTCATGAATCATAGACTTCAAACAATTTAGAAGTTAATTTCTTGCCTTCATTAACTTTGCACTGAATCCGGAAATTTTGGTCAGTCAAATTCGTAAGACCCAAAAGTCTCCACATGGAGGTTAGCAACTTCTTGGAGCTTAGTCATTAGAAATTTATTTCTTATGAATACCTTAATCTCGGTATGAATAATCTGTCTTTAATTGAATCAGAGAGAAAATTTATCGAGATACACGAAAATTGACCCGAACTCCCTTAACCGTTGGACCAAAAAAAAGTCCCCACATGGAGGTTCATAACACTGAAAATCTGAATACACGATTAAAAATTTTCTCAGCATTCTCGTAAACTAATCAAAACATATTTTAGGTCTACCTCTAGTTCTCACATTACCATCAATATGTATCAAATCACTCTTTCTCACTGCTTTATTATTAGATTTTCTATAAAGATATCCAAACCACCTAATTCGATTCTCTCTAAATTTATCTTCTATTGGTACTACTTCTACGGTTTTAGGAAGGTACTTATTTCTAACTCTATGATTTATCATCTGATGGCACATTCATCTTACCATTCTCATTTCTGTAACATTTAGTTTTTGAACATGTTTTTTAATTGCCCAACATTCTGTTTCATAAAAGCATTGTTGATCTAATGGCTATCTTATAAAACTTATCTTTCAACCTAAAAGGTATATGTTGATCACATAATACGCTAGATGCATTTCTCCACTTGGTCTATCCTACTTTAATTCTATGATTAATATCATCTTCAATCTCTCCCTCCCTGCGGATAATTGACCCCAAAATACCTAAAGTGTTCATTTTTGGATATCTCTTAATCTTCGATCTTTACTACCTCCCTATTTGGGTTTCAACTATTATTAACACTAAATTTCATGTGTTCGGTTTTATTTCTACTTATCCTAAATTCTTTTGATTCCAAAATTACTCTCCAAACTTCTAGTTTGTTGTTAATTTCTAGTTTAGTTTCATCAATCAATACTGATGATGCCTAGAATAAATCCTATATACAAGCTCGGGAGAGGAGGTCAGACAAGGAGGTCAGTTCAGGAGGCCAGACTGGACATCTATAGCTCGGGGGTCCAGACCTTGGGTTCCCCTCAGACAAGACAATAAAGGAAATATGAAGGAGACAACCGAATAATAGAAAGCACTCCCAGAAGCGGTAGGAAGCTATAATCAAGGCACAGAATATCAACCGACCAAGATTTTCTCCTAAAATCATGGAGGATCCCGCGGATGAAGGCAAAGATCTCGGTGTAGATCCCTTAGAAGATAGGAATTGCACTATAAATACTGTATTATACCTTCATTGCAAGGGAGAGGACCATATACCCGAGAGGCAACCCTAGAGGCTACAGAGCCATGACAAAATCTCAATTTCTTTCATATTGTATTGAATAAGCACTCAAGTGATCAATAAAGAAAAAGGAGCAAGAGCCTCCATTGAAGAGTGGACTAGCCGAGCTCTAGAGCCGGTGAACCACTATATTTCTTACTGTTTACATTCCCCCAGACTCCCCTAAATACTCTACTGCAAATCACGAGAGCCATATAGCTCAGATCCATCTCGATCATCACGGTTTACACACCCCCTGCTCATCCGCGGTGAAAAAGCATCATCAGTTTGGCGCCGTCTGTGGGAACGACTGTTCTCGTTTTACAAATACGCTGATCTATCAGTGATTGATGGTCTCAACCAGCAACATGAGCCGAGGTCAAACCAATCCGCAGCGCATGCAAGATCCACAGGAAGCCACCAATGGCCGACAACCTGAAAACAATCCAGAGACTAATCTCTTCACCGGGGACCCCCCAGCAAATAACGAGTTAGACGCCCTCCGCCTTGTCAACCAGCGTCTGCTACAGCAAAACGAGGAGCTGCTAAAACTCTTAAAGTGCCCACATGAGGCACGACCAGCCCAAGAAGGCCCGAATAATCTTCCTCGACAGAAACAGTGCCACCTCGACCCCCTCAGAGAGGTCATTGAGGGAGGGGAGAATAGCCAGACCATGGGAAGAGGTCCACAACCGCCTCCCGGGAATTGTCACAACGAAGAGGCACAAAACCGGAATGGTGGAGGGGAAAAGAGTGATTTTATCCCCTACCAGCAGAAAAGAAGAGAGCAGTACTGGGAACAACGCTTTGAGGACATCAAACAAGAGCTCAGCCACATGAAGGAGGCTGTAAGAAGCAAGGCTCCTGTCACTATGGATGCCCTGGTGCAGTAGACAGAGTCACCATTCACCACAGGGGTGCTGCATTTTCCTCTCCCACCAAAATTTTGGTTGCCTCAAATTGAGGCCTTCGACGGAACAAAAGACCCTATGGACCATCTCAACACATACAAAAACCAAATGGAGCTGCATGAATATCAGGACCTCGTGCGATGCAGGGCTTTTGCTATCACCCTTAAAGGGTCAGCCTTAACATGGTTCAATAGACTCCCCCCAGCCTTGATCTCTTCCTTCAAAGAGCTCTCAATCTCCTTCGTATCCCACTTCATAGGAGCTCGGATCTACAGAAAGCCGAGCTACCATCTCTTGAATATAAAGCAAGGGCCAGACGAGAACCTCAGATCATACGTTCAGAGGTTCAACTCCGAATCTTTGAAGGTGGACGTCCTCGATGAAAAATTTGCCATAACCGCCTTCATCGCGGGGCTCGGGATACAATCGAAAGATCTGATGTTTTCCATATCAAAGAACCCTCAAGCAAATATGACCGAGGTGTTAGCCAAAGCAGAAAAGTATATAAATGGGGAAGAAGCACTCCTCTCGAAGATAGGGAGTTCTTCATTGCAAAAAGAGAGGGGAAATGAAGAAAAGAAGAGGGAGAGAAGTCCCAGGAAGGATAAAGAATGAGGCAGGTCTCCAAGGAGAGATAGAGATCATTCCCCAAAGAGGAGAGACAATGTGAGAGATCGTCTGGGGCCTCCAGAGCCAGAATTGCAGCCGAGGTACGCCTTTAAATTTCAATAAAACAGCGAGCTTTTGATCAATCCCTATGTAACTTAAAGAAGAGCTATGTAGCTCACGACGAGATCTTCAGCTCATGAAAAGAGCCAAGTAGCTCAGAAAGAACTCTTAAGTTCATGTAAAGGAGCTAAGTAGCTCACGAAGAATTCTTCAGTTCATAAAAAGAGCCAAGTAGCTCGCGATAGAGCCATGTAGCTCACAACGAGCTCTTCAGCTCATACAAAGTAGCCAAGAAGCTACCGATGAGCTCTTCAGCTCATGAAAAGAGCCAAGTAGCTCGCGGTAGAGCCAAGTAGCTCAGAAAGAACTCTTAAGTTCATGTAAAGGAGCTAAGTAGCTCACGAAGAATTCTTCAGTTCATAAAAAGAGCCAAGTAGCTCGCGGTAGAGCCATGTAGCTAACGACGAGCTCTTCAGCTCAGACAAAGTAGCCAAGAAGCTATCGATGAGCTCTGTAACTCATGAAACAGCACTGCAGGCAAGAAGCTACCGATGAGCTCTACAGTTCATAAAGCATCAAAATAGCCAGAAAACTGCCGATGAGCTCCAGAGCTCACGATGAACTTTTTAGTTCATAAAACGAGCTTTATAACTCACGATGAACTTATCAGTTCATGAAAAGAGTTATATAGCTCACGATGAACTCTACAGTTCATAAACAAGGTGCACAGCTCAAGACAAGCTCCTCAGTTCACAGAAGCAAGCCGAGGTCGTTGTGTGACTCGGATCAGTTTCAGCATAACTCAGCCCTTGCCCAAGCCAGCTTGACCAAGAGCTGGGGGGCAACTGATGATGCCTAGAATAAATCCTATATACAAGCTCGGAAGAAGAGGTCAGACAAGGAGGTCAGTTCAGGACGCCAGACTGGACATCTATAGCTCGGGGGTCTAGACCTTGGGTTCCCCTCAGACAAGACAATAAAGGAAATATGAAGGAGACAACCGGCTAATAGAAAGCACTCCCAGAAGCGGTAGGAAGCTATAATCAAGGCACATAATATCAACCGACCAAGATTTTCTCCTAAAATCATGGAGGATCCCACGGATGAAGGCAAAGATCTCGGTGTAGATCTCTTAGAAGATAGGAATTACACTATAAATACTGTATTATACCTTCATTGCAAGGGAGAGGACCATATACCCGAGAGGCAACCCTAGAGGCTACAGAGCCATGATAAAACCCCAATTTCTTTCATATTGTATTGAATAAGCACTCAAGTGATCAATAAAGAAAAAGGAGCAAGAGCCTCCATTGAAGAGTGGACTAGCCGAGCTCCAGAGCCGGTGAACCACTATATTTCTTACTGTTCACATTCCCCAAACTCCCCTAAATACTCTACTGCAAATCACGAGAGCCATATAGCTCAG
>CM042185.1:6002606-6016566 GCA_023539305.1 Ilex asprella
AGCCATGTAGCTAACGACGAGCTCTTCAGCTCAGACAAAGTAGCCAAGAAGCTATCGATGAGCTCTGTAACTCATGAAACAGCACTGCAGGCAAGAAGCTACCGATGAGCTCTACAGTTCATAAAGCATCAAAATAGCCAGAAAACTGCCGATGAGCTCCAGAGCTCACGATGAACTTTTTAGTTCATAAAACGAGCTTCATAGCTCACGATGAACTTATCAGTTCATGAAAAGAGTTATATAGCTCACGATGAACTCTACAGTTCATAAACAAGGTGCACAGCTCAAGACAAGCTCCTCAGTTCACAGAAGCAAGCCGAGGTCGTTGTGTGACTCGGATCAGTTTCAGCATAACTCAGCCCTTGCCCAAGCCAGCTTGACCAAGAGCTGGGGGGCAACTGATGATGCCTAGAATAAATCCTATATACAAGCTCGGAAGAAGAGGTCAGACAAGGAGGTCAGTTCAGGACGCCAGACTGGACATCTATAGCTCGGGGGTCTAGACCTTGGGTTCCCCTCAGACAAGACAATAAAGGAAATATGAAGGAGACAACCGGCTAATAGAAAGCACTCCCAGAAGCGGTAGGAAGCTATAATCAAGGCACATAATATCAACCGACCAAGATTTTCTCCTAAAATCATGGAGGATCCCACGGATGAAGGCAAAGATCTCGGTGTAGATCTCTTAGAAGATAGGAATTACACTATAAATACTGTATTATACCTTCATTGCAAGGGAGAGGACCATATACCCGAGAGGCAACCCTAGAGGCTACAGAGCCATGATAAAACCCCAATTTCTTTCATATTGTATTGAATAAGCACTCAAGTGATCAATAAAGAAAAAGGAGCAAGAGCCTCCATTGAAGAGTGGACTAGCCGAGCTCCAGAGCCGGTGAACCACTATATTTCTTACTGTTCACATTCCCCAAACTCCCCTAAATACTCTACTGCAAATCACGAGAGCCATATAGCTCAGATCCATCTCGATCATCACGGTTTACACACCCCCTGCTCATCCGCGGTGAAAAAGCATCATCAAATACTATATCATTGGTAACTGATGATGCACAAAACTATCTCGTGCAAGATCAACAGTCGAGTATGTAAAGAGGTGTAATTAATAAGCAATAAATAAGACAGTCAATGACAAAACAGTAAATAATGAGTCAATACAAAGATATATAGTGGTTCGGTCCGGTTGACCTACTCTACTCTCGAAAAACGACAGCGGTGGCTGGAGGTTTTTATTGATGAATAAAGTAACACGGAGAGAGAGCTCCAGGAGAGTTACAATAGCTAAGAGAGAAGCTAAGTGTGTAGAGAGGTGTGTTGGGAGATCTCAAGATGTCCCTCTCCATGTGGAGAGAGTTTACAACATATAGGTACGTGGGGCGGTGAGTGAGGCGATGACGTGAGGATAATTACAAAAGGTAAGTACAATTAAGATATGATTGATTTTTGTAAATGCATATCCCAATAATCTCTCTCTTACGTGTTCTTATCTTCATAGGCTCATTGGATCTTGGACTGGGTTGGATGGATAAAATGAGCTTGGACTGCCTTTTAGCTAATTTGGACTTGCTTGACTTATTGGGTCTGATCCAGTCAGATTCGGGCTCATCAGTAACTAATATTTTTTATTTTATTTTTTTGAGGATGGGGATGAGACTTAAACCTTTAACCTCAAGAATATAAAGTCTTCACAAAATAACGAATACCAACAGACCCGAAGCTTGTTGGTATCGGTAACTAATATAAACCATGGAACCTCAGCCTAAATGTGTCTAGGCAATTCACTCATAACTAAGGCAATGAGTACAGACTTAAAAGAGAACCTTGACGTAGGCCTACAGTAATTGAAAATTCACAATTTTTTTTACAGTTGTTCTAATTGAGGTCACTACATCCTCGTACATATCATTAGTCATATCAATATACTAGTAATTATTCGTGCTTGAAAACACTATATTACTTGTAAAAAATTATAAATATTTGTTCATAAATAAAGACAATGTCTAATATAATTTAAACAATACAACGATCAAATTGATATTGTTTAATCTATATGCAAAACATATATAATCAAATTTTTATATAACGAAAGTCACGCTACAATTACTGTAACATATTAATTCAAAAATTTGAGAAAATATAATTATTATTGATCAAACATCTAAAATTTTAACATTTTTAATAAACTTTATCTCAAATTTGAAAAAATTATAATTATTTGTGTTTTTGCAGGTTTCTATCTAAAGTTTATAACATTATCTCTGCACTATTTTTCAATGTGAGTTTGTGTAACTTTTGTGAGAAAAACATTCAAAAGTTTCACGTGAATTTTTATAAATGTAAATTACATATGTTAATAAACCTATATAAACATATGGTAATAGATATAGGATGACATATGTTAATAAACCTATATTTCGTTAACGATAATCCTTGTTATTGTATTATTATTTTGTTAATTTAAATTACACGTTTGAATTGCTTATAATATAGATTGGATTATATATATATGGATATAGATATTGGTATAGATATATATAGATAGATAAATAGGACGACATATGTTAATGAACTTATATTTTATTAGAAATAATCCATGTTATTAGAGTTTTAATAAATTTTAGATATATTTTGTTTTATTATATATATATATATGTATATCTATACATATAACCATCCAAACCAATCTCTCCCATTGTTTGAATGAGAATGAGGAGAGATAAAAAAGAATATAATAGAGTCTTGTAGATATCTCTTCAATGGTTTGAATGAGTTTGAGGAGAGATAAAAATAATGCAGTAAAGTCCTATAGGAATATAGCTTAATTAGGATCATCGGATCAAAAACATAAAAATAATCTAAGCCGCGAAAAGTTCAAGACAAATCAATCTAACTACTTTATTATATAGATGTATTTGTAACTCTCCTCTTCTCTAAAACCTGCGATGTTTTGCCCCTAGGCACTCTATGTCTTCTTTAAGTTTATAAACACCATACAAAAATCTATATTTTTCTCTCTATACCATTTCTTTAGTCTCCTAAGTATGTAGCTTCTATAGTTGACCTTTTAGGCATAAATTCAAACTGATTCTCAAATACGGTTGTTTGAAGTCTTAGTTGTTGCTCGATTACTCTTGCCCAAAATTTCATTGTATGATTCATTATCTTAACACCTCGACGACCTGTTTGGTATGTGAGTTTAGGTGGAATTTAGAGGATAGGTTTTGAGAAAATAGTTTAATGCATCTTTTAAACCAATGTTTGGTTAAAGATTTATAGCCTGACATTTATAGGGTAAATGAATTCCGGCCCACAATGAATAGTGGATTAAAACCCATTTTATGGAGGTTTGATGAAACACATGGGAGAGGTGGGTTTCAAATTTGGATTTGTAGATAAAAGAAAGGTTTTTTTGAAGGCTGAAATACTATACAACACTTATTTATGAAAAAACTCCTCTAAAAAATATTTTGAAAAGAAGTCTATCTAATAGTAAAAAAAAAACTGTTGTAACCTTGTATACACTTTTTGTAATGAGGATGTTCCCCCATTAACGAAAGTATTTTAGGAGAATCAAGGGGATGGCTTCCTTTCAAAATTTAATCTTCAAAGAAAAAATTCAGTCCCCCCCTCCCAAAAAAATGGGTATTTAGGAAAAGATTTAAAATTCCAAAAATCTTATCCATTGATTTCATCATCTCGCAAAAGAGGATTTTGAAGAATCCTGTTCATAGTCTACAATGGCAAAGGTATGGTTTCAAGAACAAAGTGTAACAATACGATGGGCATTATTCTATTTGTCATACTGTGACAAATAATATGCATTTACATTGCTTGATTGCTTCACAAACTAAATGATATGCTAGACATAGTGTGACATCATAATGTAACATAAAAATAATGAGTTGGTTGTACACAACACTACTTGTCACACTGTAACAAACACTGTGTCACAGTGTAACAACACACTAGACACTAACAAAAGGCATCATCTCTAATTAACAACCACCGTTGATTAACATCAAAAAATTATATGAAAAAAATTGGTTGTTGATGTTAAATAATACGCATTTGAAATCAACAGGTTTTTACATTAACATAGAACATATATACCCAAAACTAATGTTGTTATTCGATTGTAAAATCACAAATCCGTTGAGACGTCTATGAAACAATACTTGTACCAATATATAAATAGGATTTCTTAAATGGAATGATGAAAATCACAATGATAACAGATGATAATATTGTTGACTGACGAAAAAATCGATAATGGCTTAGATAGAAAACCAGACGTTGAATAGGAAAAAGAAGGTGTACGTTCAAAATTTAAATGTCCTCATCCACTAAAATAGAAATTTGTTGATATAATAAAATTAAATCCCACAAATCAGGTAACTACCTAAAAACATTGTCCATGAATTATGAAAAATGGTATTTAGGTAAAGGAAATATTTTAAAAATTGTCAACGTGTACCTAGATACTAAACATTTACAATTAAGAGTATTTATCTGCAAGAGAGTTTTCGCATGGTATTTTACCATAAATAAATAGTTTATATGGTCTCTATCCACAATTTTTCAAAAACAAAATTAATTAAATAATTTAGGCCTAAAAGTCCAGTCCAAACACAAAATTAAATTGGGCAAAAAAATAACAGAAAATTGGGAGTCAGTCCTATTTAAAATATTTTTAAGGCTTACAGTACGAGCTTTAAACGTATTTAACATTAAGTCTCACACATGATATTTTGTTAAGCAATTAAGTCTTTTTTTTATTCTTTATTTTTTATTACTAAACTACCCTTATTGCACTGTTTTAATGCTAAGAGCAACGAATTTGTTTGGAAAGTAATTACCAAACTTGATGCAAATTTGAATGGAGCTTCACCCATTGAAATTCTTCCCATCTCTGACTTTACTGAAAGTTCAATTCTAGAATTAGATCTAAAACATTATTAACTTGATCCTCCATTTCAAAACTCTAATTTCCCTAGAAGAAAATCAGAAATCAATGGCTTCTGCTCCTGCTCTGATGCCACTCTCAATCTCAACTGCACATATTCAAACACTTGTCTTTGCACTCTCACTCTCGCTTCCAAGTACACACTCTTGATCGTTCTCTTCCTCAATCGTCCACTCACGTGCACCTCACGTGTCCCCACCACCCTTCATTTCCCTATCCAAAACCTTATGTTTCGCCATTTCTCGTCATCTGAACTTGCTATCGATCACAAAGACTCGGATTAAGTACTTCTATTAACATATATTTTCTCGAAATAATGTAGTACTAATGATGATATTAAACATGAATTAGAGTCCAATAACATCGTTACAAGTCATTATTTGACTGTGTTATACTCAGAATGCATCATAATAACATCGTAATAAGTCATTATCTGACTGTGTTATACTCGGAATGCATTATAATATACACTTAAAACCGCTTTCTGGAAAAAAAAATATACACTGAAAACTAGTAATATGAAACACTAACATGGTGACCAAAAAAAGTAACATTCCTGTTACAATTAGGACATAATGTGGATTGTTTATGTTTATGTTCCTATTATGTTCAACATTGTTATTTTTTATTTTAAATGTTAACATTTTTTTGTCACAATTGTGTTCATATTATTGTTTATGTCTCTATTATGTTCAATGTTGCTATATTTAGTTTTAAATGTTACTATTAATGGTAACCATTATGTTTATGCTACTGTTAATGTCCCTCATTAAGTTCAGTTTTATTGTCTTTGATTTTAAATGTCACTGTTTTTTATCACAATTATGGCCATGTTACTGTTCAATATTATTGTCTTATGATACTGTTGATTATGTAAAACATGTATATGAATATATAATATGAGAGAAAAATAGTCTTAATCTAGTAAAGATCTACAATTAAGAAATTTTGAATTTGATTTAGATTACATGTTTGTACATGTGCATATAGATAGATATGAGAGATTAAGAATTTTAATGAGAGAACTCTAAAATTTAGAACTTATTAGTTTCCAAATCTATTTTTATGGGATCTATGAGCAAAAAGTTATGGGGGTAGTTTGGACAATTGAATCGAAAATAGACTTAAACCCAACATAAGTTTTCGGATGCACTTTTTGCCCATAAATCTTAAGATATGAACCGACCCCTAGTTTTTTCAAAAAATAATAAGGTTGATAAGATCAAAAAATATTGTATATTAGACATCGTCACTAATTATTCTCGCTATCACACACACACACGTTCCCACTCTGGTCATACTTTTGTCATTCTCTAAAATTAAAATACAAATCAAACTATTTAATTTTATCCCCTCACTTTTTCAATTCCTATGGATTGTATTATTGAACAGTTAAACGCAGATAACATGGGTATTAAATAGCACGCATATGTAATGTTTAATATATTTTAGATGTCTAAATTACCAAAAAAAAAAATTATGTGGTACTATGTTGTAATATTGAACATATTTATTATGACACGACTTTGTAATGGTCCATATATAATTTTTGATAAATTAAAATAAAATGTATAAAATATGGATTAACACATATATTAGATTTAATTCTTGTGTGTCATTCAATGATTAATTTTGTCTTACCTAATCGGTTTCGTAAACGAATACTCGACAGTAAGAGATGTGCAGAGATTATGATTGTTGTGAGACACGCAGACACTTCGATCCTTCGGATGGGAAGAGACATAGCAGGTTGGCCCTGAGGCTCAATCATTAAAATAGTTGCTAGAGCCCCAAAAATTAAGGGTTTGAATTTAATTATCAGCCCATGTTCTGTAATTCGTTTGAATGAAACAAGTTAAAGGCACAATGTATTTCATAAGTTTATGTAAAACTTTATAGAAAGTTCTAAAATGTAAAAATATTTCCATAAGTCTATGTAAAACCTTATAGAAAGTTCTAAAATATAATAACATTTTTATAAGTTTATGTAAAGCTTTTTAAAAATCCCTAAAATATAACAAATCATGCTTAAAAAATTCTAAAAATAATGACTTCTAGTCTTAAAAGTAACAAATATCTCTCAAATTCCTTTCACCCTTTTTCCTCCACTCTCATCGCTTCTCTTCAAGTCTTTCTCTCCCTCCTATTTGCTCTAGCTCTTTATCCTTCTCTCTAGCTCTTTTGTCCTCTATTTAAAACTCCACTTAATTTATTCATCTGTACAACCCTAATTTCACAATGACACCAAATTTAATTTTTGATCCTGTCCACAACCACTAAAACATCGAAACTACATCATACCAGCCGTCTTCATAAAATATATAATAATTATAATTTTTTATTATTATCTTCTTAAAATATTAATTGGGGTCTAATTTGGCAGGTAGTGTGATTTAATTGGATGCCTCTTAGTTGCTTTATCTTGTATTGAAGGAAGTTTGGTGATATAATCCATCATTGTAGAAAATAACGAGTTCCTGACAAGGGTCCACCCCACAATGTCTATGATAAACCTCAATGAATACCAAGATACCTTCCCTGACCTTATCAAATACATTAGGAAGTGGGATACATTAGAGTAGTGGGAGTTCATGTTGGTGACGTCCAATAATTGTTTTTTTTTGTAGGGTTCTGAGATGAAAGAACCCTACAAACAGGCTTACAAGATAAGTCTCCCCATTTTTCCAATCTTATATGACACAATCTGCGCAATACAATTGGAAGACTTAATAATGACCCCTGGTTATGAAAGCTTATTGTGGTCAAAACTTTGGAATAGATTTGTATGGTGGTTTCATTTACTGGTTTGTGTGGTTAATCTCTGGTTGGCACAATTTCCTTAAGTTGATTTCGTAGCTCAAAAAAAACTAGCTATTAAAGTGTTCGTCTGTCTGAAATAATGTATTCACATATTCATGTTTGTTTTAATAGTCTATAATTCATTGAAAGTAGTTAAAGACAAGTGGAATGAAAGCTTTGAGAGCCCTAAGAACACTCACTTCCACTCTTTCTTCAAAACCCGAAAAGGACCATCTCAATCCAATCCTCCTCTATCGATTCTAGACAGGTCAGCCTCAAGAACACGACACCTACCACCATACACTCAACTCTGAAGATGAAAGTAGTGTTGACTCAGTCTTTGATAGTGCTTATTACACATTACCTGAGTTTCTGAGGCTGAAAGTACCATACAACCCACGTGGGATATGAATTTTAGGCTTTATGGTTATATTGTTATTGTTTTATAATTATGCACCTTGTTTTGTGGGCTGCGATTTACGTTGAAGTATTCGTTTTTATCTTGTTCAAAGCACTGGTTTTATGGTTGTTGCTCGTTGTAGGCCTTATATTTTTTAGATGAATGTTCAAAGTCGAATGTAGAAAATCATTTGCAATATCTCAAATAAATAATTGAGATTTTTGTAGGTCGGTACACATAATATAACTTATTTGGCTAAAAGTCCATTGAACAAAATATTTTGTGTAAAAGTCCATCCTGAATTTGGAAGACTACTAAACCCTCATTTATTTGGTGTGAAGTTTTCCACCTGTATTAAGAAATTGTCAACCATATCTATGGTTTTCGATTCCAAAGATCTTCACGCCTCCACCAAAATCGGCCGACATTTGCATGATTCAAAGAAACGATACTAAATTCAAAAAAAGATATCCATTGATTTCCTTCTCTCAAAAATTGCGACTTTGATTCATATATTTGGAAAAATCGTTTTCTCTCCATAACAATACGAAGGTTCGAAATTAACTGGGTTTTCTTTTCATCAGTTGCCACCGGTTTCCTTCTACCAACATCAACGGAAGACATGAGGTTAGTACGCCTATTGTCGCTGGAATTAGGACTGCATTATAAGTTATGTAATAAAACCCTTAATATTAACAAAAATTCTATGAAAAAATGGGTTTCACAGTGTGACATCAAGATAGTATGAATATGAGAGTGTAATAATAGGGTGTGACATCAAGACAGTTGACTTTGACACTATATTTTTTGTTACAATGTGTTACCACATTATATGATTGTCGTGGTCACGGTGTACAAACGTAACATCACAATATGACATTGAAAAACAAGCTGGTACACTAAAGCATAATAAGCGAAGTATGTTCAGGAGAAGATGTAGAACACATGTGAAAAAAAAAAAAAACAACCACCGCTAATTAAAAATAGGTTGTTGAAGTATAAGAAGAACATCAGATGTTAAATAAAAGAAGAACACTAGACGTTGAAGTATTACACCAATCATTGAAGTAGAAGAAGATGACGTAAAATAGAAGATACATGTTGAAACAGAAGAAGAACACTAGACGTTGAAATCTTATATCAATCGTTGAAATATTACACTAACCATTGGAGTAGAAGAAAATGATATACGTTTAAATTCAAATATTCTAATATGTTAAAATAAAAATTGTTGATATAATAAAACAAATCCCATGAAAAAATGGAAGTGCAAAACTAAACAATCAATAAATTATGGAAAAGATATTTAAAAAATTGTTGATGTATATCTAGACACAGAAATTTCCAATAAGAGTATTTATTTTGAAAAATGTATTTTCTCACAAATAAGTGGTTAATATGGTACCTAACCACAATTTTTCAATAAAAATACTAGTTTATCTAAAAATTCATTCTGCTATTCACCTAATAATGAATATTTTATTCAATTAAGTAACATGATTTAACATTAATCTATAGGCTCCAAATGTATTTATGTCGCTTATCAGATATGAAATTGGATAAAGTATTGTTTAAATCTCATGTAGAAATCCTTGAGATTGGGTTTGGAAGGACTTCATAAAACCAATCCAATTTCCAAAAAAAAAAAATCATCCAAAGAGGCCACGACACAAGAGTTTGTGCAACTTTTGAACATTCCTTTGTTTTTATATATTAGTATTAAAATATTATTCCTCTATTCATTTAATATAGTGGCAGTTATCAAAACAGTTTGGCTTTTAAGCTCCAAAATATCTCGAACCACCCTAATTTAATATATTCTTAATTATAATATTATTAAATAATTTAATTAAACAAGATATCTTAACCCGACATCTTGCAAACACTTCCAAGTCTCTTCTTTGGGGTTAGTTGTTATTAGTAAATTGAACAAAGTAGCCGACATCATCACATGTTATCTGTCTTTGTAGCCTACCATCTAAAATCAATCAAAAATAAGAGGGGAGCACAACATAATTTCAGAAACTACGTGAGCATTTATAAAATTTCAACAAATTACAATTTGGTCGTCATTGCAATTATACCAAAAATGTCCAATCTACCAGTCGTCGTGCATAAACTTTTAAGCCTCTCTCTCTCTCTCCCTCTCCCTCTCTCTTTTCCAGTTTTCATCACCACCCCCAGCCAAAACCTCCCATGGCGGCGAGTCTATGGCAAGCCGTGATGGGCTCGAACCAGGCACAAGACAACTACGACGGCGTAGAATTCTGGTCGAACCCAGAACGCACCGGCTGGCTCACAAAACAAGGCGAGTACATAAAGACCTGGCGTCGCCGTTGGTTCGTATTGAAACAAGGGAAGCTCTTCTGGTTCAAAGAGTCCACCATCACACGCGCCTCCAAGCCGCGTGGCGTAATCCCAGTCGCCACTTGCCTCACCGTCAAGGGCGCGGAGGATGTTCTCAACAAACAGTTCGCTTTCGAGCTCTCGACTCGGTCCGAGACTATGTACTTCATCGCCGATTCCGAGAAGGAAAAGGAGGATTGGATTAATTCGATCGGACGGTCGATCGTTCAGCACTCGAGGTCGGTGACTGTTAATGAGATCGTCGATTACGATAGCAAGCAGTAATTTGAGACACGGATCGATTCGGTTGATGATCGTGTATAATTAGGTACGTTTGGACCCTGCCTGGTTTGATTATTCGATGAATCTCAATCTAAATGTGTGTAATTGTGAATCTGAACTAAAGATCGTTTCACTATATATGTTGATGCAAGAGTACTGTGTTTTCTATTCTTAATTGGGTCTTGATGGGATTAAAGTGCTCGTTTTCCCCTTATTTTGTGGAATTGTGTTGTAGAATTGAAGATGTTCTTTCTCAATTGTGGACTTTATAGGGTTTTGTAGTCTAGAGTATTACCGTAATATTGATTTTCATTGACTTCTTTAGGTTGATTTGGGTACTTAACAAAGGCAGGGATTTGTGAATGTTGTGAGGTTTTAGTATGACTGAAACTATGTCAGCCAAGTTTCCACTTTCCACCATATATTGTTGAGGACCTGTCTTCATCATACCTTCATCGGGAAGAACATTGCTAGACTTTAGATCACAATGAACAAATGGTGGTCTGGAAAGGTGACGAGTGTACTTTGTTAAACAAGCATCTACTAAAAAAACTTAAATCTTTTAGTAATTAGGGCAGGACCTCATGTTCTGATACATTTACTCAAAAAATTTAAACTGTTGGAGAGAGTGTAACTTAAGAATTTATATTTCAACATACTGCAATGCAAATAGACAATCAATTGTATGTTCCAACCTTTGACTGAGGTTTGAATTCCTTGTTTGCAACTGTTTTCCCTGTGGATGTAAACTAGTTTTCTAGCCTTCCATTGGGTATGAACTCAAAATAGCAGCCTTATAATCATTACCTTGATAGTTTACACTTGAACATGTGGTTATTTTCTTCAGAGATTTTAGTGCTTAGTGTTCCTCAAGGCTTCACCTGGAAGCCCCTTTTCTGGTCAAGACAGACAGTCTTGGTGGCAACAGGTTTTCCTGTATACACAACACCGAAACTTCCAGCCAGAACACGATATACGATAGTTGAAGCAAATCCCTTTGTAGCTTTAAGGAATTGATCATAAGAAGCCCTTGAGAACCTTTCTCTACTGAATGATAAGAAATGAAGTTTCTTTCTTTATTATTCAAGAAAAAATGAAATGAATGCTAGACATACAGCAACACTGGCAAACTTCTGAGTTGAGCAAGCTGGCAAGTGCAGTTCTTGAATGCTGCTGCAGAGTTGTGTATTCCAAGTGTAATGACAATGGTCTTCTTGAAGACATCTCGTGAGGGTGCCTCACCTTCAAATTTTTTCATGGACACGTTGAGATTCCTCCAAAATGATAATCGCACTAGATCTGTTGGTTTAGGCCAGACTAGTTATTGCTAGAAAGATCCAAATATTCAACTCCTTTCAAGGAACCAAGTGATGGCAGAATGCTTCCTCGAACCAACTTATGCCTCGGATGGAAACATTCCAATCTCCAACAATCGCTAAGATCTGGTAAATTGTCTTCTGAAACATCTAGTGCCTGTAGATTGTCCAAGGCACCGATTTGACATGGTAGCAAACCAGTAAAAGAGTTAAGAGATAAGTTGATTGAAGTTAATGTGCTGAAACAGGCAACTGTTCTGGGCACTGAACCAAAAAGGCTGTTTAAAAGGAAGATTCAAAATTTGCAAGCCTTTAATGTTTCCAAAACGTGCAGTGTTGCTTCTTGTCAAGTTGTTTCTTATAAGTTGAGTTGGAATATATTGGTGAGAGTGCCAATGGATGAGGCAATTGGCCCCTAGACTTCACTTCTCAAATTTAGCTGCTAGTGCAAGTTTTTCAGCTTCCTGATATCAGATTTCACACGAAAGATGGTTGAGTTCTAAACCAGATTTGACTCAGTTTACAATGTTGGATATCCCGGCGAGGAAGGTGTTGATAAAGTAATTAGCTCTGGTGACCAGTTGATTGAGCTGGGTTGAGGATTGACAATTAGGTGCAACACCACCAAAGCTTGGTGCAATTGGTTTTAGTGTCTACAAACTTAGGTCAGTAGCTCCCCTCTGAAAGTATGCTTTTGGAAAGACCAAGAATTTTCAGTTCTGATGCAGTAGTGCAAAAAAAAAAAGGAAATGGCCCCTCAAAATGGTTTCCAAGTGATAAATACATGTAGGCTTGGGACTGTGAGGCCGATGTTAGGGGAGTAGACAGCCTGTAAGCTGGTTGGTTGGACGATCATGAATTGAGAGAGGAAAATGTCGCATGGGGAAGGAGGATCTGTACCAAGTAATCTATTCACTCCAATGCAGAAAATTTGCAATTTGGTGAGGTGGTCAATGGAGTCTAGATTTGTTCCATAGAGACTATTGGTTTCCCAGGGAAACTGATCGGAGAATTTTTAAGGCTAACCAGAGAAGGTGAAATTCCCCCATTGAGATTGTTGGAGTGGTTGGCAAAAAAAAAATTATTGGAGAGGGGAACAGGGAAGTGAGCTTGGAGAGACCAAAGCTTTGCTTGGACAGTCTGAAAATGTTACAGGGATTGTGGGTCCAATTCATGATTTGACATGTAGTATGGATACATGACATGGTGCAATAAAAGTAGATTTAACTGGTATAGTGTTTTTGACTGTAATTAGTTTTGGAATTTTTATCTACATTATTTTTACTATTATACAAAATTGTATAATTATCCATCTATAGATTCTATACACACATAGTCTATTTAATATTTATTCTACATTCGTGATCGGCTTCATATTATCAGAAACTATATACAATTATGCATCCATATAAACATAGTCAATTAATATAGGGTTACAGTTATAATTTTGGGTCAGAAATTTAGGTGATTTGGATCTCGATCTCTGTCCCGTTTGGGGTCATTGTGGATTTAAGCGATTTTTTTGTAATTTTGGGCTGCAATTTCCCTGAGATTTTTTTTAAGTGAAATTTGAGATGTTGCAGGCTGAAGATATGGGTGAAAGGCTGAGCAGTTGGGACATGTTGCCTTCGAGGGTGTTGTCATGAGGTATAGATGGACCTGAGAAATGTTAAGTTGCCAACGGCGATTGGAGTAGTGAAAGTCGGGATTTGAGTCCTCAGGCTGACAAGTACTATCCTTCCAAGCTAATGACTGCTTGCTAAACCATGCCACTCAAAGAGACGGGGATCTCCCCCCCCCCCCCCCCAAAAAAAAAAAAAAAAGACAAACACAACA
>CM042185.1:6026566-6064895 GCA_023539305.1 Ilex asprella
TATATATATATATACCTAACCTATATATGGATATAGATAGATAGATAGATAGATATGAGAGAGAAAATACTTTAATGTTGGTCAAATTCCTAAGATTTAGGAGTTTTTAATTTTTAGTTTTATTTTACTTCTAAAGGGAAGGGATAACATAGTAAAATTGACAAAAAATGGACTTCATAACAAATAAGTTTCCTTGGTGGACTTAAGTCCAAACAAGTCCATGTAAGGGGACCGGCCTCCAAATTTCCCTTAAAGAAACTTCAGACCAACTGACATTTATTAGGCCCACTATGTTGCTTTAAAAACGTCAGTACAAATGACGTTTTTAAAACTACCTGCCTTTGGGAAATACTTTGAAACCCACCCTTATTTGGGACTTTTTTTTAAAACCCCATGGGATGGGTCAAAAGCTCCCATCTCTCACCATCACCACTACCACCGCTCACCCCTACTATAATCAATACTTAAATTCTTTTCTCCCTCCTCTATGTTTGTGATTTAATTTTGGGTGTGAATACAAATATGTTTATTGTTAACCATTTTTTTTATTACTTCATACCTTTAGGCACTGCTAATGACTAGTTATTTATTATGAAAAATGTTACACAATCCAAATAAAATCCTTGGATGAGTGTTAGATAAGTGGGTTCCATTGAAAAAATTAATGGAATTCACTCATCCAAAAGATAATATACATTTGAGTTGTAAATTTTTATGTTCTCTTTGGATCGATGGTTATTACATATAGATCTATTAATTGTGTCATGTGAGTCGGGTTTGTGTTGAGTTTTAGTGGGTTAATATCAAAAAATATTCCATTGATATTCGATTTGTTTATTAATTCGTGTCTAATGAATCATATATAACAGATTTATAAACGAGTTGTGTCATGTATTTTTTTTATTGACTTCACTAATGCCCAATTTTTTTATTGATCGTGTCGTATCAAATCCATTTGTTTACAAATCGGGTGACTTAAGAAAAATTTAAACCCTCTAATTTCATGTTGTGTTATGTTAACGGATCATGTCATATTTTGACACCCCTAATTGTATGTGTGAAAGTTCTACACTAAAAAAAAAAAGTTAAAATGTCATAAATATACTATAAATGAGCTCACTTATATTGGGCTTTGAATCATTGGGTTCCCCAATTTCCCAACAAATTGATATCTGAGTCATTTTGGACAAACTCTCGAAGAAATGGCGTAGCATGTCGATATTAATAGTGAATATTAAAAAAAGTGGTTGACTCTTAATATTGAAGTCATTAAAATACGATTCAGAAGCACTAATAGGTAGATGTTACCCCCTTAACAATCGGCTCGGCAGTGGTATGGGATGGCCTCGCCCAAAGGCGCCCATGCATAGTCAAACAGGGTTTCACGGAAGGAAGCAAACCTTAGTCTGATAGGCATGATCAGTGGGGGATCAAAGACATATGCAGGGTTGAGAGAGGCAACTCATGCATAGGCACGAATTGGTGCAATCAGTGGGACTGATGCCCATGCAAGGCTAGGCACGGATGCATTACAATCAAAGACTGAGGGCTCATGAAATTGGCACATGCACAATATGTGAGGAAGTTGGGCATGTGCCCTGCAGATGGTGGCCATTCTGTGCAATTGCAGGCAATCAGGTGTACAACATGTGGAGATCTGCATCAGATGATTCTGCAGGCTTGTAAGAGGATTTGAATGTATGCAGTTGCCTAGGTGATTGGGCTTGTAACCGCCATCTTGTACATTATAAATAGGGTGTTTTGGTTCTGCAGTGCAACAACAGAGTGTTGGGCATGATTTTGTAAGCAGATCCTGGCTAAGTGTTTTCCTTAGGCTTTTATTGAGAAAGAAATGTTGGGTTGTGGTCTGTAAAACGTGTATGCTGTGTATGTTTTGCTTACTGTGCATAATCTGTTCACTGTGTGCATTTCTGTGAATGATTTTGTGTGTTTGGCTGAGACTGAGTGCTGGATCTCAATGCCATTATGAGGCAGAAATCCAGTGCAAAAATTAACCCCGTAACAATTGGTATCAGAACTTCAGTTTGCGACCATGGCTGGTGAAAACGTTGCTGAAATTCGTGAAAGAATAACCCGTCTCGAAGACTTTTTGGGCGCCCCTGAAAGTGATGGTGCTGTCAACAAGTCTGTGTAGATGGAACAACATGCTGTTCAGATTGCTGGGTTGCAGATGGCCTTTGACAGTTACGTGGCTAGCAATGATGAGAAACTATCAACGATGATGGAGAATATTCTGTCCCTCACAGACGCTGTCAAAACCAATCTGAAGAATCTGGAGGAAGAACTGACCCTGCTGAAAAGGGACATGCATTCTTGTCATGGTGCAGGCGAGACATCTTCCAAGATTAGGGTTCCTGAACCTAAGGCCTTCGGAGGGAGTCGAAGTGCTAAGGAACTGGAAAATTTCCTCTAGGACATGGAGTAGTATTTCAAGGTTGCTCATGTGCCTGTTGGGGAGAAAGTAACCATTACCAGTATGTATCTCTCTGGTGACACCAAATTATGGTGGTGTGACATCCTAGTATCCCACATCGGTTAGGAAGAGAAAAAGTTGTTGGGTTTATAAGTAAGCCCCTTATCTTACATGATATAAGGCCTTTTCCCAGGGGTACTGGGAGGAACAAAATCGTGAGGGCCAGTGGGCCCAAAGCAGACAATATTATGTCATGTGGAGGGTGGGGTGTTACAAAGTGGTATTAGAGCCGACTCTCACCTGGACCCAGTGTGGGGCCCTGCCGTGCTTACGTGTAGTGGACGGGCAGGTAGCTGGCAAGCTACTGCAAGGGGACGTGCAGCCCTAAGGGGGTGGATTGTGATATCCTGGTATTCTACATCGGTTAGGGAGAGGAAAAGTTATTGGGTTTATAAGTAAGCCCCTTATCTTACATGATATAAAGCCTTTTCCTAGGGGTACTAGGAGGAACAAAACCGTGAGGGCCAGTAGGCCCAAAACGGATAATATTATATCATGTGGAGGGTGGGGTGTTACAGGTGGCGAACCCGAAATAAGGATGATTCATCTGCTGGGCGTACAAAAATCGAGACGTGGGAGACTCTAAAGAAGGAATTGAAGGATCAGTTCCTTCCTAGTAATACGATGTGGATTGCTAGGGAATCGCTCAAGAAACTCAAGCACACTAGAACCATGCGTGAGTATGTGACTGAGTTCAGTTCTTTGATGCTGGATATCAAGAACATGTTTGAGGAGGACAAACTCTTCAATTTCATGTCCGGTTTCTAAGGCTGGGCACAGGCCGAGTTGCGTAGACAGGGGGTGAGAGATCTGCCCATTGCCATCGCTGCTGCAGATGGCCTGGTTGACTTCAAAACTGATGGCAGTCAAGGTCCGTTTGATAAGGAAAAGAGGGAAAGATACAGCAAGAAAGACTGGTCTGGTATTTCCAAAGTCGCAGAGAAAGCGGATTGGAAGAAAAAGAAGAACGGTGGTGACTCTAAAAATCCAGACAACAACCAGAAGAAGAAGAGCTTTGATGGTTGTTTTATTTGCAGCGGCCCTCATCGAGCAAGGGACTGTCCCAAACGGGAAAAGTTAACAGCCCTTGTCACTGAAAGCGGAGATGACAGCGATAATGACCCTGCCCCTCGGGTGAATCCTTTGCAGTTGCTGAACACAATGTTTCTGGAAAAAGTTCAACATGCCTGTAAAGGTCTAATGTTTGTGCAGGTTTGGGTGAATGGGAAAAAAGTTTTGGCGATGGTGGACACGGGAGCCACTCATAACTTCATTGCGCAGAGAGAGGTGGAAACATTTGGCTTAAAGTTTGACAAAAGCTTGATAGAGATCAAGTCTTCCAGTTCAGGAGTAGTTCCAGTGGGTGAAAATACAGAAGTGAACCTGAAAGTGGGGCTATGGGAAGGCCGCATGGGCATGACTACTATACCCTTGGATGATTTCGATGTCATCCTCGGGAATGAGTTCTTTGTCAAAGCCAAAGTGGTACTGATGCCACACATAAATGGAATGCTGATCTCAAATGAGGGAGCAGCATGCTTTGTGCCTGCAGAGAAGGTGCCAGAACAAAGCAAAAGAGATTGCAAGCGAAAAATAGAGACGTTGTTCGCCTTGCAGATGGAGACTGGAACACAGGAAGGAAAGAAGACGTATTTTTCTGCCTAGGTGGGCAATAGACCTGTTGAGAAGGTTCAAATGCCAGTGCTAGTGGCAGATCATGTGGAGGAATGTACTGAGATATTGCCTCCAAATCTCCCCAAGGACTTCTTGTTCGGATGTGGTGGGGACCATAAAAACGTGCTGGAGCATGGTGCAAAGCTCCCAGCTCGTGTCCCTGAGCAGATGGCAAATATGGGACATCAGCATCCTTTAGCCTATGGAGGGGCGAAACAGAGAACTAGATGTTCTGTTGCACATGAAGGTACTCGTTCGAAGCCATGGATGCTTGATGAGTCAAAGGACAACTTTGTTAGAGTTGCCCGTCGGAGAAAGAAGTTCGTTGTGCCTGATCAGTTCATGGAGAATTGGGACAACCTCTCGACAAGGACGTTTAGTTCTTCTGGTGGGGGTGGTTTGTTACCCCCTTAACAATCGGCTCGACAGTGGCATGGGGTGGCCTCGCCCAAAGGCCGCATGCATAGCCAAACAGGGTTTCACGGAAGGAAACAAACCTTGGTACAATGGGCATGATCAGTGGGGGATCAAAGACCTATGCAGGGTTGAGAGAGGCACTCATGCATGGGCACGAATTGGTGCAATCAGTAGGACTGATGCCTATGCAGGGCTAGGCACGGATGCATTACAATCAAAGGCTGAGGGCTCATGAAATTGGCACATGCACAACATGTGAGAAAGTTGGGCATGTGCCCTGCAAATGGTGGTCATGCTGTGCAGTTGCTGGCAGTTTTGTGCAGTTGCGGGCAATCAGGTGCACAACATGTGGAGATCTGCATCAGATGGTTCTGCAGGCTTGTGAGAGGATTTGAATGTATGTAATTGCCTAGGCGGTTGGGCTTGTAACCGCCATCTTGTACATTATAAATAGGGTGCTTTGGTTCTGCAGTGCAACAACAGAGTGTTGGGCACGATTTTGTAAGCAGATCCTGGCTAAGTGTTTTCCTTAGGCTTTATTGAGAAAGAAAGGTCGGGTTGTGGTCTGTAAAACGTGTATGTTGTATATGTTTTGTTTACTGAGCATAATCTGTTCACTGTGTGCATTTCTATGAGTGATTCTGTGTGTTTGGCTGAGACTGAGTATTGGATCTCAGTGCCATTACGAGGCAGAAATCCAGTGCGAAAATTAACCTCGTAACAGTAGATAAAGTGATAGCATAGATGAGTTATAAATTTAGACCTTTTAAATTCAAATCTTGATAACTCATTGGAACTAGGCTATGAAATATTTATCCTTCATAAATATCTTAGTCTCGATATGAATAACTTATCTTTAACCGAATTGAAAAAAAAAATTAATCTAAGTACACGTCAGTTAATTCGAATACCCCTAATCATTAAACGAAAAAAAAAACTCAGAAAAAGCCAGTCGTAGAACACCCCTGCAAAATAGTAGTTTGACGCGATGCTTCTCGAGAGCAATTCGTTAGAAAACTAAAGGGTGGTTTTTCAAGATAGATTGGTTTATTATCTTATTTTCAGGGTAGAGGTGAACTCCAACTGGATCGAAGTGACCATGGTAAACATAGCAAACTTAAATCCACCCAACCAAAACCTTAGGTTCACATTAAGCCCTGGGGCACTGAAGAAAAAGTCTTGTTGAAAAAGGTGAACACTCTTCTGAAGCTTTACTTTAAAAAAAACACCCAAAAATACTTGAAAAAAATGATACCAAGGCTGATAATCGAATCAAATTTTACAAACTCAAATCGAGCCTATTGAACTCTTTTTTTGAACAAACCTAAAAATCATTCAGGTTCAACTCGTTTAAAAAATGAACCGAATTCAAAACGAGCCAAAACCTAGCCGAGCTCAAATAACTCGACTATTTTATTTTACATACAAACAAGTCGAATCTTTTCTAAACAATTGTTTAAAACTGAACTAGAATAATTTGACTCAATTGTCAACCATCTTCATATAATTACAAAAAAGCCCACAAAGGCATTATATTTTGTTCTCCTTCATTTCCAGCTGACTAAATTCCATCCATCTTTTTTAGTTCAAACCTGTAAAATTCCAGAATTTATAACAGGCACCATGCTCTAGGACATTACATTTCTATGAATCAAGAGTAAATTCTTGATGCCTTGGCCCGATGTTCTACTTTTGGTGTTACTTTTTTTTTTTTCCTTGCCTTGACTTATTATCACCCAAGTAACTCATGTTCTAACCCACGAGGCGAGTTTGCGTTGCGGAAAATTGGGAAGCAAATGACCTTTTCATATTGGTTGGCACAGCAATCCCTTTATTTACAAAAGCTGACTCCGCCAACTCGATGGCACCAGCAAGACCAGCAGCTTTGTTTTCACACTCAATCTGCTCGTCATCGGGAACACTGTCGGCCACAATTCCAGCTCCAGCTTGAAGGTGAGCAACCCATTCTTGCCGCTTGTTGGCGTCCTTGTATGAGTACATTGTGTCATAGCGGGCTCCACTCGGGAATACAATGGTCCTCAGAGAGAGTGCAATGTCCATGTCACCAGAAAATGAAATGCCGCCAAATCCACCACTGTAAGGCCCTCGTCTTGTTACTTCCAACTGATCAATCAACTCCATGGCCTTCACCTATAAACCACGGTGCAGCAGATAATGAGAATAAAGAGGGCAAAAAGTCATCCTTATAAGGTGACCATACTTCGAACCTTTACAAGAACTGCACCTAAATTTCAATAACAGAAAAATGAAACCCGACACAAGAAATGGATCCGAGTGCAAATCTTAGAGAAGTGATATGATTAGCACAGGACAAGAAAATCACACAGCCAAATCCCAAATGTGACATCCTCATGGATCAGCGGAGGTAGGAATGAAAACTCTTCCTCCAACGTGTAAGGACCTAGGAAGCACGGATACTTTCCACGAGGCCACCGTGGCAGTATCAGACACGTGTCCGACACGGATACGGCCAGGACACGGCCGGACACGTGTCCGACACGGCTAGAAGTGTCCTGAACAGTGAACTCAGTCGGACACGGCCAGGACATGTCCAGGATACGGTCAAGACACGGCCAATAATTTTTTTATTAAAAAAACTTTTAACTATTAAAAATTTATTTTTTTTAATATATTTTTTGTTTCGTAACTTATGTACTATGAATGTTAATAGACACAATGATGTTTGATGAAAATAGTGGATATTTAATTTGATCTATTTCAATTTTAATCAAAAATAATAATATTTGCTAGGTCTTATTATTAATATTGTTATAATATATGCTTTATTTTTAATATATTACAACTCTATTATTATTTAAAAAATATATTATATTATTTTTAATAGTCGTATCCTTACCGTACCCGTATCCTATATTTTTTAACTTTGTCGTATCCCCGTGTCCATATCGTATCGGATACGACACCAGCGTCCGTATCCGTGTTTTCTAGGTAAGGACCATGTATTGCAACAGTAAAGCAACATCATGAAAACCAATTATTAATATAGCCTATTCGAAAGACAGTATTAGAAACCACTGCTTGGGAATGTTTCATGACCAATGAAGAGCAAGAAACAAAAGGTTGAAAAATAAATGGGAATAAACAGCAAGCAACAAGTAACCTTTGGTGCTCCACTAACTGTTCCAACAGGCAAAGCAGCACGCAGGGCATCCCAGCAAGTAAGATGATCAAGCAACTCCCCTGTCACCTGTGAATAGGTATTGTGAATATTTAAATGATATGGTTTCTGCTAATGAAGCCTTTGATGTTGACTTTTCTAGAACTTAAAAGGCATTTTTCCTACACTGGGAAAACATTTTCAAAATAGTTAGAATGATATAATAAGCGCCTTAGTTCCACACCACTCTTTCTACCATGTCAACAAGGAAATATTCCATGCGAAAAAATAATTTCTTTACACAAAAATCATCTTGGTGACAGGAACACATGACTTTAGGTTTAAACTGAAGTAAACTCTCACCGTGGAGCTGATGTGCATCACATGGGAATACCGTTCAACAGACATAAGCTTTTCGACATTCACGGAACCAGGTTTTGATACCTACATCAACCAACTGCATTAAAATAGTGTTGGTGCGATGTATCTTCAAAGATGAGTTAACAAAATTTAGGAAGCAGAAACAGAAGAAAGTCATAGTACAGCTGCGATGACACAAATACAGGACAGGAAACACACATGGGTAAATAACAATATTCATCTAGAGAGTTTTTTGCCCTAAAATAAGCATCTTGTAGTTAGCCAGGAAAATGCTGACAATACTATATCCAAACTAGGAAGAAAATATTTCAAAGGAGGATACTTCAGCTTCATAAAGACCTGACCAAAATTCAGCTCCTATATATTTAGATGACTTGTTGGCTGGAATTTTCCCCAATTATGCATCTCTAAATATTAATCCTAACTACAAAGCCAAGTCTTTCTAAATACTTTATCCAACACACAAGTAAACAAGAAAATCCCTATGTACTGATAAGATATTTCAACCAATAAAAAATGACAGGCAATCAAATTGCTGAATAAAGTTGGCAATATTGTACCAATGGTTAAATGGGGTTATGTTGACCTCAAATGGTGAAAACCATAACTGCATCATACTGGCAAATAGGCATTGACCATTGCATACAAATGTAACAAAGTCAGAATGGAATACAAGGGACATAAGAAAAAAGATACCATTACAACGAGCAAATGAAATACTTCAGCCCCCATGAACCCCAAAAATATAGCAAGGAAAACACTATGAGTCGATTTGTAGATCATAAACCCGAACACTCACATAATAGATGTTTACGTAATATACAATTTAAAAAGAGTTAGGATGAACCTTTCCAACATCATTTCGTCCCAAATCAACCAGCATAATGTGTTCTGCACATTGCTTTTCATCTTTTAGCAGCTGCATTTCCAACATTTCATCTTCATGGGGTGTCTTCCCTCTTCTTACAGTCCCAGCCAATGGTCGACTAACAATCCGCTTCTGTCAACAAGAATGGTATGATGCAAATGATTGTTGCAGAATGTGTAGAAAGCATCAAGTTGCAAATGCTAAATCCAAAACTTTGCAAGACATCCAGAACCATGAAAAACTCAAGTTCTCACAGAATCTCAGATCAATACAGTCGGAAGTAAAGGCCCAATGATTTTACCTTCTTTATTCGTGTAAGAATTTCTGGGCTTGAAGCGACCAAAATACACCCTCTAGCCTGATAAGAAAGAATTCAGAAAGTAGAAAAACAGTGGAAGCACCCAAAAAGGTGTATGGAACAAGTTTCAGAGAAGAACAAACTTGCAAGTAAGTCATATATGGACTTGGATTCACAACTCTCAATGCTCTGTAGACTTCAAAAGGGTCGGCAAATGTTCTGCGTTCAAAGCGTTGACTTAATACAATCTGAAAAATATCCCCTGCAAGAATATGCTCTTTTGCCTGTAGAACTGCATCCTTGTATTCTGTGCTTGTCATGTTAGCCATGTTAAGAGATGGTCCGAAATGGTGAGTGCAGAAATCCACAGAACCTGGAGATAGCCTTGGGCTAGTAATTGCAAATGAAAAAGAATAATATGAATGTTATTGACCTCATAAATAGCACTGTTTTTACTATAGTACGAGTAAGACTGTTACTCACAGATCAATGGCTTGTATTCTGGACAACAACATTTCCAAGCGTTTCATTCCACCAATATAAGCCTTTTCAGCACATGAATATCTATCTAGCCGCACCCAATGGACCACATATGCTTTCTAAGGATACACAGAATTTCACAAAATCCCTCAATCCGAATTTTAAAAAATATTTATAAGTATAAGAAAACTCAACAGCTATAATCAAGTTGAAGTTGAATAAAGGCTACTGCAAACTATTTTTTAATCAACTTTGCCTGCTACGGATTACTTCCCTGAATAAATGTCAACAATATGCAGAAGCACTAATTGGTAATAACTTATTGAGCAACATCTATCAAGTGTCCCTTTGAGACATGAACAGAGTTGCCTGTGACATAGGTATCTCCCATGTGAGAGCAACTTTGTGTGAAGAGTTTTTACGCTACAATAATCAAGAACTTAATTTTTGCTATAATGATCAAGAGATATAACACTTTGATACCAATATGTTGCCTTTGGGAAGTGAAGGGCAGGCAAATTTTTTAGAGCAACTCACACATCACAAGTAAGAGATCTTCCTTTTGAATTGGCCAAGAGTACCTTCTCTACATGATCAAACACAACTACGTCATCATAGAGTCCAAGATGAATGTCAGCAAGATTCCTGTCATCCTTTGGTGCCCCCGAGAATGGAAGCTTCTTATTCTCAACATATCGTACTGTATCATACGAAAAATAACCAACCCAACCACCTGTTCATGATGGCAACAGATTCCTAAGTACAGGTTTAATAATATAAATGTTTGAGTAATAAATACAATGAAATAGTGAATGCAATGATTCCTTTTCCTTTCTATGATAGTAACTTTTCCTCTACAGATCCCAAGATAGAATTAAAATCTACTACTCTCGGTCGGTTATACAATTTTTTTCACTATATACTTGTATCAGATCCGTTATCACAAACATAATACCTTCCACTTTAATAGGATGAACACATATGAGGTGAGCTGGTAAGCTTTACACAAATTGTCCATCCTTCATAGAGGTCTTCCCTACCGTCAGGTTCGGATAGCCATGCAACAATATGACACTAAAACACTTGTTGGCACAAGGGAGAGTGGGTGGGACAACCGCCTTCCCAAGACTCCAAAATTAAATATATCCCCCACAGAAAAATGGTTCTTCAGCCCAACAGTTATGCATTAGTCCATCCAAAAGTTGGTAAAATTTACCATCCCTGCCCCCAATTCTCAAGTTCAAAACCTAGGTCCGCCAATGGAACTAAACACATCTTTATGGTAAGTCTTACACATTACAACCTGCTGCACTAAAGAAGAGAGAACTTTAGTAGCAGTTGTCTCACACAAAAAATATATCTTCACGATTAAACACATCAAAAGTCTTCACTCCACAGCATTAATTATTCTTTCCACACATGTTGCCGTGCATGGATGAAACTAAGAGATGCACATGCATTGTGGTCAGGATAAGTTATCAATGTAAAGACTTAGAATTACAGGTGTGACATTTGTTTGATAGTTAGTGGACTTCAATTTATGTTTCACAAAAACGAGGTTGATCCTAGAAGCAGGACAAAATATGGCTTCATTCATGAGTGTCACAACCACTATATATCCAATATCCAATATCCATAATCTTTCCTTCACATGCACTATGCACGCCATCTACATGATAAGCTTTAAAGCTCTACCCCGAGTCACACAATTAGCCTAACACTTCCCACGCTTTAAAGCTCCGCATGTGAATCTGCACTTTGAGAGCGAATTCGTCATAAACTCATGCTGTCACTTAAATAAATTTGTGAATTCACCCAAATAAATTTGCCAATTTCAATAAATATTTAAACTCCGGGTCACAAGCCCAAGGCTTCGAACTCAGCTTCCACACTAAACAAAATGGTCATTGCCTCCAGCTGTACTCACTTCATTTAGAGGCTTTTCTTGCTAAAAGTCGCATGCCTGAGCCATAATGCATATCTAATTCACTAAACAGAGGACCACTGCCTCTTATAGGCATGTGTAGCTTCTACTTTTTCATTCCTTGTCGATGTGGGATTGAACAAGGCATTGAAATGCCTCAAGCCTTTTTCTTTAATCATTTAACATATTGTTTTTTTGTGAGATTCAAAAGTCAAATCAATAGTTAATAAAATTTAAATAATTTATCATATATTTGTATATAAAATTTAACTTTTTAAAATCTATTTTCAATAGTTTTTATATAATGTAAACATGGACGTATGCATTTAGCATGAAGCTCCTACTCCAAGAATTTTTTGAATTTTTCCTCTGTTGCACTCCCGCTCTCGCTCTTGCTCCGGCTCTATGTTATCTAGGCTCTACCAACTATCCTAAGATCCCACATATATGCAGGTTGTTCTCCATATATGAAGGTTGTTCTCCACTTCACGAATTAACCAACACATTGGAGCGCCTTTTGATACGGGAGTTTGACATTTTAGTTCATGGATTTGACCGTAACTTGAATCAGACTTTCCAAGCTTATGGAGCCACACGTGGCTAAAAAATAGATAGCCAACTAGTTTTGTGGCTCGAACAGGTGGCCATAAAATAATGTGAGCACCTCCCTTCCATCAAATCACTACTAGTTTTCCTTAGTAACTGAACATAATAAATAGAACAATGTTATTGGGATATAATTTGGAGACATAATACATTGTGATCAATGGAGTGATATTGAAATGGATTTGATGTTGCAATGGGTCTCATCATTAAATGCATTCCACTATCATCCATTGGTCACAATGCATTATGCCCCCAAATTATGTCTCTCAATTATATCCTAATAGCATTAATGTAATAAATATATTTGAATGCTTTCTAAATATTTTAGTTCTTAGCCTACAAGAAACTCCATTCTCATATATACTTGACATGGTTCAAAAAATCAGTCAACACTAATACGACTCTTCCGCATCGTATTCGACTTGACACTTTTTAATACAATTGTTCCTCATTACTTATAAATCACGAGTCTCACATGACTTTCCTGAGTTTTTCGAGAAGTCACCAAGTCAACCCCAGGTCACAGAGTTATCATAACCAACTCGGCCAATACAATTCAACTATGTCGCAATATAATCTGAATATCTCGTGATATGTGACCTCTTTTAGGGCATATCGCATGATACTATTTTGTGACACTTGTGACCACTGCATTTTAGAGCCCTCTGTCGAGAGTCAATACCACAACTTTGAATTTTGATACCTGATCCCAGTTAAGTGAAAGAAATTTTCACAAATTTTCACGGTCTTCGATCTCCAACAATACAAATATAGCTTCTATTTTAAGACGTATAATGCGACGATTTTGCTTAGCAATAGAATCCGCATGCAAAAAAGATAGGCAATGACATGAAAGAAAATAGAATTTCAACATTATTATCACATTTGAAGTCACAAAATAAGTAAATAAATAAAATCATGATTTCCTTTAAAATCTCCAGCTAATGTCTCTCCAATGAACAACTTAGAGCTCCAGAAGAGTTTGCCACTAAATGAAGCCCAATTTTACATGGCTTTAATTTGAAATCAAATGCAATAAGAACTTATTCATGTTTAATGAGGTCAAAGTCCCCAAAATAAGACATGATCTATCAACATTATCTTACCACAAAATGTATCAGGAAGTTCATCAAGGAGTTGGGGTTTCCAAGCCTCTGAAATACTTCTTGCAATCGTCAGTGGATCATCCACAACCTTCTCAGTGAAGCTCCCTTCCTCGTGATCCAATATGGTAACTTTGTTTTCTTTCGCCACAATTTCCATTGCTGGCTGAGCACCGACCACGCTATAACGACCCTGACAAGATCAAATTCAACACTAAACACACCACCTATTAACATTTAAAATCAATGCCTAGCTGAAAGGCTCTTACTACACTAGAAGCTCGAAAACCAGGCTCAACAGACTCAAAAAGAAAGCTAGGAGCCTCTCGATCGTCTTCTTTAACCAAACACCGGTAAGCAAGCACTGGAGTTAACTGATCGGAGAAAATGCATTTGTGAATCGGGATTAAGTTCCCATCTCTCGCAGCTTCAAAGAACTTTATTTGTTCCGTAACTAAAAATAAATAAAACAGCATCAAAAATTCAATTAGCAATTAACATTCTATTTATTGCTCAGAGAAATTCCGGAAAATAGAAAATGAAAGAGTCAAATTGTAAAAAATAGAAATGCTCTAATTGAAATATATATATATATATTAATCATATAGTTCGATATATGAACATGCAGGCACAGAGATGCTGAATTAGAGTTTGAGAAAATATTCAAAAAATATTCTTCAAGCCAAGAAAACGGAACCACGAAATCAGAAAATTAATTAAAATTAAAAAAAAATCTCTATGTCCCGACGAAGTGTAAGAACATATTTATTCGGCTTACAAAAGGAGAATTTTTCCTTCTTAGACAAGCAGAAACGTAATGAATAGACTGACTGAAATTTTGAGCTTATTTTCTTTTCCCGCATTCTCATGAATCAAACAACAGCATGTCTAATTCAAAGAAAAGAATACATACACATTTACACACACCCACACGAATGCATATACAACTACATTGATGTGTGTGTGTGTGTGTGTGAGAGAGAGAGAGAGACCTGGAGATGGAGAGTCTATAGAGCAGCATTGGATTGTACGGAAGCGGACCGCAAGCGAATAGCTCGGGCTTCGGCTAGTAATGGGGGTGACCGGCGAGTGAGATAGCCGGTGACTTGACGGAGCCAATCGATGAGATATGGCTAGGGTTTGCATGTTCACAGCATTCACTGCCAGAGAGGAAGAGATTAGAGACAGCACGACGAATCTGAGGCGGTGAGTTGAACTGGGTAGAATAATGAGGACTGTGTGTCAAATAACAACAAGACGAGAGCATTAAATAGTTTTTTTTTTTTTTTTTTTTTTTTTAGAGATTAAGCTGAGGTAAGTAGAGTAACTGATGTAATCTTTATTTCCATTTTTGACCTTTCCTTCAAACTAATAAACAAATAAGTTAATATCTAGAAATAGATTTGTTTTTTATCTAAAAATGAATTATTGTTTAGTTTTAGGGCAAATTACACTGTATATCTTAAAAAATTTAAGTATTCTTATTTTACATATTATACTCAAAATATATTAAAATAGTTATAATATGATTCTTTTGTTAATTTTCATTGCCCATTCTGTCAACATCAATGACATGATTTTTGACAGAATAAATAATGGAAGTTAATGGAAGAATCACGTTGCAAAATTTTCAATACATTAAGGGTGTAATATAAAATATTTAATCATTAAAAGTATAAAATAATAATATTAAATTTTGGGAAAATAAAGTGTAATTGTCCCTTATTTTTATGTAAGTTTCAGAATAAAGCATGTGGATAAGGTCATTGTCATATCATAATTGGACTTGTGACTTCAAGGGTGAAAAATTTTTAAAAATTAAAAATAAAAATCACAATGACATCTCTCCTAGTTTTTAAAAATAGTAAAAATACGCCTTCTAGTTACTGGAATTATGCCAATAACAATGGGTATTTTTCAGTAAATTATTTTGTGAATGTAGTTCAAGCAAACTCAGAAATATTCCGGTGATTATTAATAAGTTTAGGGGATAATAATATAATTTATGCACAAAAAAAAATTATGACGATTAAAAGACGATGGTCTAACGCAAATGGCAAATGTCATCTGAAGGAAACTTGTTCAAATTCCCTTCTATTTTTCCAAAGTTAAATCCATCATAATTTATTAAAAAAATAAAAATAAAAAATCAATATTTTTACTTATATAAGTGGAGTTGATTTTTTTTTTTTCATTTCTTTACCAAAAATCGAATATTATGATTCAAATTATAAGTATACTCGTTTGGTTACCATATTGTAAATGAATGAATAGTATTATGTAATACAAATTAATATCGTATAAGCAAATAAAATACAAGATTAAATATGAAATAAAAAAAATGTATATGGTTGAACCTGACATTTACAAAAATAAAAATAAAAAAATAAAAATAAATAAAATAAAATAAAAAAATACAAGATTAAATATGAAATAAAAATATTACCCATAGTAATTCAGTATTTGATAAGAAACTAGATTAACAATTGGATAGTAGAGTATTAATTACATATTAACCATAAAATCATCAATCTTATTAGTTATTCATGCTTTTTATTTATTTGGTGGGTAAAATGATAAACTTATAATGTATATGGTTGAATTGGACTATAATATTACATCCGCATGTGGTATTATAATCGACTCAATAATACTAATATAATATATTATTTGAAATAAGACTATATATAATACAAAATATTTTTTGCAATCAAATGCAATATAAAATTAGATTAGAGAGTTTTTAATCTGTTATGATTCTTTAATCCACCATTTAATACTACAATCAAACGACCCCTAAATATTATATCATATCCTCAGACTAGCATCAGTTTCAGATTTTGTTAAAAATCTATCCACATGTCATCCAAAGATATGAAAAGTGAGTTTATATTTTTGCCCAAAAACGACACACGTAGATGGCATGTACATTAATTTTTAACGGAATCTGAAACAGATATTAATCCAAATGTCATAATATAACTAAATTATGACATTTATGATACAATATAGAAAAAATAATATTTCACAGCACAAAGTAAAAATCAAAACATCGTTAGAGGTAGAAAGTGCAAAAAGCCCATTTCTCATCAATTAAAATCTTTTGCCTCGATCGACAAAGACGCTATTATAACTTTCATATTCCTTATAAATATCTTATTTGTATATCACCGATTAATAATAAAGTTTTAAATTAGTAAAGTGAATCTCACTTGAATAGTTATTGATTTACATAAGGCAAAAAAAGTGGATAATTGTCAGTTTACATCTACAAGTAGTTATTGATTTGTGTCGGGTCCATTTCTTTATTTATCTGTATATTATTTGTTGATGATACTACGTGATAATACTCACATGATATTACCGTTGTAATGAATATTTTTTGGAGTGTGGACAAAAAATTAGATACCCACCGGCATTGTAGAGGAAATCCACATGAAATTAGCAAAGCTTTAACGAGCATTTTTGTACCATGTTTAGGTTCCAAAACCTAAATTTCAGGTATGTGTTTTTGCCTAATCGAGAAATGGGCTCATGCCGAAATAAATTTGTATCGTAAAAGTAGCCTCTTCACATGTAAGGTAAAATTACGTACATTTATTTTTTCTCAAATTTTGATAAATTAGATATGTTAGTTCGATTGATATTAGTTTGAATTCTTACCTTATCTTTTTCACCGACCTCGGTTCATAGTGCTGTCTCCTCCGATTTTAGTCCTTTCGATTTTAAAATTTAAGAATTCAATGACAGAAGTCTCGTGTATTTGACTTTTTTAAGAATTTAAGAAATACTTATCAGAGATAACAAGTAAAAATATAAAAATTAAAAAAACTTCACAAGTCACGACGAATTAGTGTTCTGCCCGCGTGGAATCTTTCCATTGTCAAAGCAAAATAAAATAGCACATGTTTGTCGTGAAAATAAAACAGAAGGCAGTGATTATTATATAATTATAAATATAATAAAATCAATTTTAAAAATTTATAAATTTTGACATGCATTGGCACAAGAGATGGCACTTAACCCAATTTAGAGATTCGACAGAATAATTGCGGCCAATTACATGGCTTATTCGAACTCCACCATAACAAGATACTTCACTTTATGCTCCATCTTTTTTATTTAACGGTCGAGGTGTCTGATTTAGTTTATATGTATTTTGATTAATTAATTTTTTAGTTTGGTTAAAGACAAGTTATTCAAATCAGATTAAAATATTTATAAAGAATAAATTTACTGTGACTTGACATCAAAAAATTGTCAAGATTCGAATTCAAGACGTTTGAGTTTACAATTCGCCTCTGCTATCACTTGAACTATCCACGAGGTTGAGTTTCACTTGACTTGATATGCATGGCTTGACGGTCATTGTGTCTATTTGGAGTTGACAAAACATCAGCAAACTTTTAGACAATTAATTTTTAAGAATAGTTCATAAACCTGACATTTGATAATTTAGACATTTTATGTTTAATTCTTTCTCACACTCTCCTAATCACCTTTATTATTTCTTAAGAAACATGTTTTAACTAACCTCAAGTCATAATAACAAATCATTGAGTTCGAGAGAATAATTAATATAAATGTGAGCACTCTATTTTTAAGAATTTACAATTACAACACTTAATTCGTTAAATAAAAAAGGGAGAGAGAGAGAGAGAAAGGGGGGATCTACAAAGAAAATCTTAGGCCCTGTTTGGTAACGTTCCCGTTTTTCGTTTTTTAAAAACGAAAAACGGAAATTAAAAACGACTTTTTTTTTGTTTTTGAAAATCGCTCCTCATTTATCAAATGATGACAGAAATAAAAAATGTAAACGGTTATCAAACGAATTTTTTTTCGTTTTTTTTAAATATCAAAATAAAAATAAAAAATAAAAAATTTAAACGTTACCGAGCGGACCTTATTTGTTTGTTTTTCTACCAACGTTTTGCATGTTGATATTGTACAACTATCAAATCATTAACAGAAACCTTTTCTTGTCTTTGCACATTTTCAACAACTCTGTCCAATAACACATTGACAGGAGGGATAGTCTTTGATACCGCCCTTGGAAAAAGTGATATTGTACCGTAAAAAATGAGTGGTTGTAAATTTTTGTTCAGTAAACATTACTCAAATATGTGAGTGTAAATTTTTTGTTATTAAATATAATTTTTAATAATTTTGTTTATAAATATAATAACATTATTTTAAAAGGTTATAAACCCAACTCAAAAAACTATAATCTCACTTATAAATGTAATAATATTACTTTAAATGATTGTAAACCTACCTCGAAAGATTGTAACTTTACCTTACATCAAGAGGTGGTATTTTTACTTTTAATGCTTGTAACCTAACCTTAAATAATTATAATTTTATATCCAAAATGTAGTACTTTTACTATAAATAATTATAACCTCACATCAAAGTTATAATCCAACATTTAAAGGTGGTGATTTTACCTATATAAAATGTAATTTATCCTTAAATGATTATAACGTCACTTTCAAATATAATAATTTTACTTTCAATTGTTGTAATATTACCTAAAGAGTTTGTAACTCACCTTTAAATGTGATAATTTTTTCTCAAGAGTATTAACTTTGTCTTTCCAAGTAGTAACATTACATTTAATAGTCATGATCGATCATGATTATTTAAGAATGATCCCAATGCCAAATTATTAATTTTTTTTTGCGATTCCACTCAATTAAGATCGATCTTAATGCATTTGGTAGTCCAAAAATTGGGGCCAAACTAAATTTCTGGTGGTTCCAATTAAATAGGATCGATCATAACTAGTTGATTTTTTTTTATAAACTGGTCCTAATCCTATATTTAGTTACATTAAATTGACATATAATTTTATGAACAATACAATTCAAATTTTAAATTTTAAAAGATAACTAAAATGACTTTTGTTATTCGCGGTTGAGATCGCTTTAAATTTTACTTTAAAGTTAATCTAACGACTAATATTACTCTAAATTTAATAGAAAAAATATGCTCTTAAGGGTGTGTTTGAAGTGACTTTTAAAAAATACTTTAGAAATTATTTCTCCTAATTTCTTTGAAAAAAAAAAATTGGAACCACCTCACCACCCCCCCACTGCTCCACCAACATCACCACTACCACCACCATTGCCACTACCACTCCCATTGCCACCCTTACCCCCCACCCCCATCATCACTATCGCCACCCTACCATCCCCATCACTCCATCACCATTTTCATTGTCCCACCACCGCCCACCACTACCACCATCACCCCACCATCATTACTACCACTGTCCCACCGCTTCCATCGCCCTAGTACCACCATCCTCACCACCACCGTTGTCACACCCTACCATCATCACCACCGTTGTCGCATCTTACTACCACCGTTACTGTCTAACCCCCTTCCAACACCCACATGACCATCACAACTACCACCACCATTGTGAACCCACCACCTTTACCCTCACCACCACCACCGTTGTCACCCACCACCGATTGCTACTATCGTCGTTCATGACCACCACTCACCACCATCGTTGTTTTATTATTATATTTATTATATCATTACCACTATCATCCCCCTACCACCGTTATCTACCGTCAGCACCCATCGTCACCCACTATCGTCATTAGTCACTGTTATCTACCCCACCACACATACCACCACCACCACCTGTCATCGCCCACTACTACAACCATTCCACTGTCACCTACCCCTTACCACACTATTCGCCATCACCCATCAGACTGTCGCCTAGAAGCACCCACCGTCGTCCATCACCGCTCACCACCACCACCGTCATCCCACCACCACAACTGCCAACCACCATCACCGTCGTCTATCATCACCACTGTTGTTATCCACGACTACCACTACCATCATCGTCACTTAAAATTCACCACCACTATCACCATTGCCACCCACAACTGCTACCACTACCACGATCGACGTCTTACCTGCCACAATCATTATCATTTCCTACCATCACCATTGTTGCCCACCACCACTACCACCGTTCACCCTCACTACAATCGGTGCTTAAAATTTTTTATTTCTCCTCTATATTTGTGATTTGATTTTGAGTGTAAATACAAATATGTTGACCTTTTTTTTTATTACTCCGTGCCTTCAGGCACGAGGAATAATTAGTATTCAATACTTTAAGAACCAAAATGATGAAATTAAAATATTGAGGACCAAACTGAGTCAAACTCTATACTTTCAGAACTTTCAGTACAATTAACCCGTTAAATTATAATATTTTTAAATCAAGTTATAATATTTGAGGTAACTTGTAACCCTAAAAAATTATAAAAAAGTTATAAATTTATAATGGTGATATGATATCAAATGTCTTTTTTTGGTAACGTAGACTTCTCCAATTAAAAGACAACTTAAAAAAGTAAATGACACGTGAAGAGCAACAAGTTTGGCACTTCCTGCAAACCACAAGAAACTAAAAATAGGACAAAGTATACCATGTGTTTTTTAACGATATAGTCATTATCTCATTTATTTCTTCTGCTAATTGATTTTTTTTTTTTTTTGGGAGATGACCACTATTTCCGTACTCAAACGCTAAATTTTGTTGGGAAATTGAGTTCAAAAATAGAACAGAATTAACATTTTCTTTAAAATTATATTTGTCTTCGTTCGAAAAGTTTACTAGAAAGTTCCTGACAAATCACTTTCCAAGATAAATCATAGATTTTGGGTAAACAAGTACTATTAACAATATTGAAAAACTTCCAAAAAAATCTCCATAAACGGTTTTTGTGAATGAAGTTTAAGGTTTTATTTATAAATTTTTTAATGTCTTTTTTCAAAAGTCATAACCCTCCAAATAAATGTTTTTTTCTTAAAAGTCGTGATCCTTTTAAATATGTCTTTTTTTAAAAAAAAACGTGATCCCTTTAAACAGATGTCTTTTTATTAATGGTGAGAATCTTTTAAATAAATGCAAGGATATCTTTCACAACTACAAAGTAGTGCCCAACTTGACGAGGGAAACAGTGTGTTGATATTTTGGCAAAGAGTAATGCTATAAAATTTAAATAAAATTTTAAAAATTATAATTTAAATATATATTGTCTGTTGAATGAGTAGGTCTCATCAATTTTTTTAGTAGGACCCACTCATCTCATCACGATCATCCAATAAATGGTATGCATTTAAATTTGAATTTTTGAATTTCATTTGAATTATATAATTTTTTTTTTGGCAAATATGAGAGTGGAACAGGACGAGGAACTCGTTGAACTTCTACGCCCGCCAGCATGACTCACGACCTGCTTGAGAGTGAATCTCCGCAGTATACCCAAAAAAATAAAAGATCTGGCAATGATCACAACTTTTTAAATAGTATCTTTCCTAAAAGTCAACAATTCAAATAATAAATTTTGCTAATAGTCATAACTATTTAAAATAAATCAATTATTCAATTAAATAATAAATAAAGTCTCAACAAATTTTATAAGTTTTATGGATTAGTATATATGTTTTTGAGTTTATTTACAATAAAAAAAATATAATTTTTTTATCATGTTACTATATTTATAATTTAGGTTACAATTTTTTAAACGTCTTTTACAATTTTTATGGTCAATCCTAAAGAGTAACCCTGGAAGTTATAAATGACTTTTAAAAATTATAAATGACCCCCAAACTTTATAAAAAAAATTATAAAATTTGTACATAATGTTACGGTGTTGAATTTTTTTGGCTACCATTATCGTCTCTTGATTTTTAATGTATTTCGTTCAACTACTTGTATTAGTTTTATATTATCCAATTCAAACCCTTGTTATGTTTTGTTTTAAAAAAAATGATTTCCACACACTATTCGATTTAGGATGTAAAGTAAAACAAAATTACATAATTTATGAAAGCCAAGTGACATAAATTTTCATATAATTCCTAAACGGCTCCAATCGGGGCACGAGAAAAATGATTTTCGGTGATAAGTCTTCAACATATAGAGACATAATTAACAGGATAAATGTAATTTATCCATAAAAATATTGTCCAAATGTGACTAAATAGAATATAGAATGCTTGATTTAATTTATGGAGTCATATACTCATCGTTTCCAAATCGTTTAGCTCTAAGGACGTATCTTATTCTTTACATTTCAACTTTTGAAGCATAATAACTCTTTCTATTTATATTTAATTTTTTCACCACCATAAATATTTTAACTACTGACTTATATTTTAATCATGATAAACATTTTAATCACACCAAAAAAAGAGTGCTTTGATGTCATTATCTACAAAATCTGGTCCACTACTACGCTAGAAAAATATTTTGTTCGGACTTAAAATAAAAAATTATTTAGACATTCGATGCATGTGATGTTAGTAAGTCATAAATCATTAAAAAGTTGTCACGTATCGAAATCAAAAGAAAAAACAAAAAACGATCATTCACAGCTTTAATTTAAAAGAAGGAATAACGGTATAGTAGTTACAAAGTCAACTAACCGTCGATAAAAATAAAAATCGTTGATGGAAGTGGCTATAAAAAGAGAAAAAGAAGGAAGTTGAAAGACAATTCAAACCCTCCACAAGACTCACAATCAGAGTATTTAAGAGTAGTGTTAAAATTAGTTTTAAAAAATAGTTAGTGTTGTAATCAAAGACTGTTAATTCAGTATCTCTTTAACTAAAACTCATTCGATTGAATTAATAAGTGAATCTATTTTTATTAGTTCATCATTTTGTGTGGTCATTACTTTAAAATTTCATTCTAGGAAGTCCTGAAACAGGACAATTAAACTCATCCACAAACAATCGTTTAAAAACTATCTGTCGATTGAGACATTCTATCGATCATAACAGATGAAACAACACATTTTTATTGCTTTATCGTACTGAAACCCCAAAATATCATATAGAAGTTATTGAAACTCACGTTACGATTCGTGAGTTCTCCACAATCACGCAAATAGACCGAAGATATGGGTAGAGATGAGGACATCTATGGTTGTTTCTCACATGGGTAGAAACTACACCTCTTGAGTGTCATGTTCCACATTTTAATCGCCTTTTTGATGTTGTATCTTGGAATAATAGGATAACAATTCGTAACGAGTGGCAGATAAAATCTATCATTTTTGACATAAAAATCAGTAAAAACAATTTATGGGTCGAGCCCAAACCATCAAATGACAGATCAGACTTAACTCGTGACTTTAGTCCAGTCTAAAGTTTAAGAGTTTAGGAAGAGTCAATCACGTGAGAGAACAATCATCAAGATATCCATGACTCCAAGAAAGTGCAAATCTCCAATAATAACTATCATCTCCGATAAATTAGTAGTTTGACCTTCATGTCACCGCCACAATTACGTCACACACTTGACTGATTTGATTGTACATAAATTTACTTTCGTGCATCATCAAAAACAATTTTATAATAATGAATCAGAAAACTTATCCTACTTAGGAAATGATGATAATCATCAAGACAGCTCTCAAAACAGTCGATCTAATAATCAGCACTCCCATCGGTTTGGGCAGCCTCAGAACATGGACTAGTGAGTCATACCAAAAATTTTCTATTGCTAATTTGGTTCTGCAACTAATTTCATCGATCAGTAATCCCGACATCAAACTAATATTAGTATTGGAAAAAAAAACTGGCAGAGTTTAGTTTGGTTAGTGAAAGCAAATAAGTCCCAATGTACCTCAGATCTCTGGAATGCTCATTTCCGAAGGAGATGAATACAACCAAGCTTCATCTTCTTCTAGGGAACCCTGGAGTTCTGCGGCTATCTTGTTCAAGGCAAGCAAAGAGTGAACCCTATCTTTGAACATATAGTTGTAATCAAGGAGAGAAATAATCATGAAATTCAAGTGAAGAATAATTTCGGAACCTGACTGTTGAAATATGTAGCTAAAATCTCTCGATATTAATTAAACTATGGTTGGTGGTCAAATCCGAAATATATAAAACCTCAATCCGTTAGTTAAATATTGTATTATTCATGACATATATTATAGATGTATTTTTTGTCAAGTTATTATATATTAAATATTATTTTATAATGATACATATATATTACACTCTGACAATTTGTCTTTTTGTGCTCACAAGTCCAGTGGCCCAAGAGACTTATGAGCCAAAGAAATTTTATCCCATAAACAATCCAACCAGCCATTATCCAACCATTACTTTATTCTGTTAAAAGCCAATTTCATTCTTTAACTATATTCACTTTTCACAAGATAATTAGAATTGTGGTGGTTTTCTGTAGACGGAACGAACTCAGTCAACTACTCTATTTTTTATGTAGTTCGTGAGTAGCTCAATTTTGTTGCGAAAAATATCAGCAAGGCTACTTCGGATTAGGTGGCAAGTTTTCTATATATATCAAAAAAATCAGATTGTCGTTACTACGCAGAATAATTGGTGTTGCAGTTTACTTGAAGCACTCTTAGAACCACGCTTTGATAATAAAATTAAATCGGACCAGTTCTAACCAATTTTATTTAACAATTTATTTTTCTATAATTTGTCAATATGGGGTCTAAGGCTGCAAGTGTAGAAATAAGTAAAATCGAGAGACTTAATGATACAAATTATTCAACTTGAAAACGTTGGATTCGTCACATATTATTTCAAGATAAAATTGAATATGTTGTTGATACATCATACCCAAAAGAACCACTCCTTAGAGTCGGAGAGGCTGCTAGAAACACTTATAAAATGTTTGTAGAGAACGATAAATTGACTAGGTCAATCTTGCTCACTTTTATGTAATCTGATTTAGAGGTTATTTTTTATGAACATGAAATTACTAAGTCTAGGTTAAATGCTATAATACAAGCCTATGGTACTACCTCTAACATATATATTCAACTCTTGATTGAAAAATATAATGACACTTTTATGAAAGAAGATGAGTCTATTGTTGAACATGTCAATAAATTTGTGGTAATAGCAAAGGAGTTGACATCTCCAGGCAACCCAATTCCCGATAAAATGCAAGTTTTTACTGTTTTACATAGTCTTCCTAATTCATGTGAGTCTGTAGTGATTTTTTTAAATATGTTTGGCCAAGATTTAACAATGATAAAGTTATCTATGTTGCTAAACATTGAGGCTGAGAGAAGAGTTAAAAACAAAAACTAGTAATGTGTCAAATCTAGTTTTTAATGTCCCATCTTCCCAATTTGTCACGGATGTCCCATCTAATAATATGTCAACTATTCCATCTTTTCTTAAGCCAAGACAAGACAAACATTTTAAAAGAATTAATAAGAAATATAACAAGTTCAAGAGACATAATAGTTTTAAGGGAAAACAAATGGGTACTTGTTATAACAGTGGGTAGCTCAATCATTACAAAAGAAATTGCACACAAAAGAATAATGGTCAAAATTTTAAAAGATCAAAAGACATTGTGTGTGTGATTTATGAGTCGCTTCTTGTAGGCTATGATTCTCTTGCTTGGTGGATTAATTTTGTCTCTTTTCGGCATGTGGCTAAGACTAGAGAAAATTTTGTTGAAATAAAAGAGGTGAAAATCGGTGACCACAAGTTATACATGTGAAATAACACATACTGTAATGTGCTTAGAATTGACACTGTGAAAATTTCGTTGCCTGGGCAAAACAACCTCCTCTTGATTGATGTACTTTATGCGTCTAATATGCGGCACAATCTCTTGTCTGTACCACATTTAGATAATAAGGATTTTGAAGTCCGTTTTCGGTTTTCTAAAGTTTCTATTGGTAAACATAGTCGTATTCTTGCATGGGAGACTAAAATTGATGGTCTTTGTCGTTTGAATGTTGCTAGTGACAATAATAAAATTAATTTTTCTTCTACTTATATCGATGTCTCTTGTGATGTTAATGTTGATTCTATTTTATGGTATATGAGACTAGATCATATTAATTATAATAAAATGAAAAATGTAGTTAACATTGGATTGATTCCAATTTTAAATCTTGACTTAAAATCATGTGAATTATGTGTAAGTGAAAAAATAATTAGAAAGTCATTTGAAAAATTAGAAAGAGTAAAAGATTTGCTAGAATTAATACATTCGGATATTTATGGTCCTCTAAATGTTAAAACACATTGTAGTATGTAATATTTTATTACTTTCACCGATAACTATTCAAGATATGGTTATATATATTTACTAAAGAATAGATCAGATATCTTATAAAAATTTATTGAATTTAAGGCGGAAGTAGAAAATCAACTATTTAGAAAAATTAAAATATTAAGAACGGATCGAGGTGGTGAATACATGACTGAAATTTTTGAATCTTTTTGTAAAAAAAATAGAATAATACATCAATTAAAATTTTTTAATACACCTCAACAAAATGGTGTAGCCGAAAGGAGAAATAGAACACTTCTTGACATGGTTAGATCTATGCTTAGTCATGCACATATGAGCACTACTTTTGGGGTGAGGTTATTTCTACCGCCAATTGTATTCTTAATAGAGTACTCTCTAGAACAATAGGAATGACACCATATGAAATTTAGAAGAGAACAAAACCAAGTCTTTCTCACTTAAAAGTTTGGGGTATTTCGGCTCATGTTAACATTTTAGGACCTAATAGAGGAAAATTAGATCCTAAATCAATAAAATGTACTTTTATTGGATATTTTGAAAATTCTATTAGCTATAGATTTATAATTCACCATAGCAATGGATCAATGAGAGTTATTGAAAGTAGAAATGCATTTTTCTTTGAAGATGACTTAGATAAATTTGAGAAAATAGTTGAACTATTGAAATTTCTAAGAAAAATGAAAATAAATAACCACAAGAGTAAATAATAAAAGAGCTTCCACATATTTTAACTAGAATACAAAGGGAAAGAAATCCACGTAGTTACTTAAAAAGATTATTATGCATTTAATAGTGAAGAAATTCCAAGTGATCCTATTAATTTTAATGATACTATGAATTCAATTAATCATCTAAAATGGAGAGAAACAATTAAAGAAAAAATAGAATCTATAGAGAAAAATAAAGTTTGGGAGTTAGTTGATTTACCAATAGATAGAAAAGTAATTGGGTAAAAATGGATTCTTAAAAATAAATTTAAATTGGATAGATCTATAGATAAATATAAAGTTAGACTAGTGACTAAGAGATACACATAAAAGGAAGGTATAGATTATGATGAAACATATTCTCCCATAACTAAGTTTACTTCAATAAGAATATTAATGTCTTTGGTTGCATATTTAGGCCTAGAGTTACATCAAATGGATGTTAAGACTGTTTTTCTTAATTGTGAACTTAAAGAAGAAATTTATATGTATTAACCGCAAAGATATGAAGTTGAAAGTAAAGAAGATAAGGTGTACAAATTGAATAAATTCTTATACGGTTTAAAACAATCCTTAAGGCAATGATATCATACTTTTTATAATGCAATTATATCATATAGTTTTATTCCAAATAACTATGATTATTGTATATATATTTGAAATAGTGAGAGTTATTATATTATTCTTTCCTTGTATATGGATGACATTTTACTTGCCGAAAATGATATAAATAGAATCTTAGAACTAAAATATTGGTTAAACATCAAGTTTGAAATGAAAAATATGGGGTGAAGCACATTATGTACTTGGAATAAAAATTTCTAAAGATAGAAAACAAAGAAAATTGAGCTTATCTCAAAAAATTTATTTAGAAAATATTTTAAAGAAATTCAAAATGGATTCTTGCAAACCTATTGAATCACTCATTTACAAAAGAGCAAAATTGTCTAAGAATATTGCTCTTAAAACTAAAAAGGAAATACAACAAATGAAATTTAAACCCTACGCGGAAGTTGTTGGTAGTCTTATATATGCTATATTATGCATTAGACCTGACCTTAGCTATGTTGTTAGTTTGATTAGTCGATATCAAAGTAATCTAGGTATACCTCATTGGTTAGCTATGAAACGTGTGCTTAAATACATACAAGATATATTAGATTTTTCTTTAACATATCAAGTTGATGATATATATGTTAATGGTTATTGTGATGTTGATTTTGTTGGTGATATTGATGATAAAAAATCCACCACGGGTTATATATTTGTCTTTGATGGTGGTGCAATTTCATGGTTAAGTAAAAAGTAAGGTTGCATAGCTAAAAGTACTATGAAAGCTGAATATGTTGCTTGTAATATGACTGTCTTCGGGCCATATGGTTAAAATTGTTTCTAACTGATTTAATGTTTGTTTGTGTAGATAATATGCCTATTCAATTTTTTTGTGATAATGAGGCTGCGATAAAAATCATTAAAAATGGAGAAATCAGGCCCAAATGTAAGCATATTGAGTTACAATATCAATATATAAGTGATATAATACAAAAAAAAACATGTTATTATTGATTATTTTTGTACAAAAGATATAGTTGCAGACCCATTGGCAAAACTTAGTAGAACCAAAGAATTTAAACATGTCGTTGCTATGAGTTTAAATTATGAATGAATATCTCAGGCTTATAGCCAAGTAGGAGATGTTGGGATATGTGACTAAAATCTCTCGATTAATTAAACCACGATTGATGATCAAATCCAGAAAATATATAAAACCTCAATTCGTTAGTTAAATATTGCATTATTCATGACATATATTATAGATGCATTTTTTATCGAAGAGAATTTTTAATTCTTAAAAGCTAATTCCTCGTTCATCAAATTCTGTTCTGTATATTCCTACACCGGCTTCTATGCTTTTGGGACACGGACATTCTTTTTAGTAGAAAGCCAACCAATGAAATGAACCGAAGAAATAGAAAAAAGAAATCTTTCAAACAAATTGTTCTTGCTATATATCAACACATATACACCAGCTACTTCAGCAGCCAAACTTTTTTATTAGTCGCGTGGACCTCAAATATCTGTGACAAGCTTCCCAGTGGATTATATGATGTTCCACTAAAAACTTGTGATGGCTTCACTTGTGAAAGGGAAGGGATATGGCAAGCAAATCAGTAGTCCTAAGACCAAAACTACGACTCCGAGGGCTACATACTTCTTGTCGGGATCTGTAATTTCTTCGGAGAGTGGAGCAATTGGCCCTCTCTGTAAAAAGAATAGCAGAACTGCCCAGTAAAATGCCACATCGCTCACCAATGATGACAGTGCAAGCAGCACAATGGAAGCACCTGTGAAGCGAGATGAAGCCTGCCGAATGAAAAAATGGATCAGATAAAACACTCCTTTGCTCTATTTCACTTTAGCCTTCATGGCTAGATGGCAAACAATCGGATAACCATCACGGACTACAGTCAGGTCGTTTGTGAACTCGTAGGAGAAAACATGGCTACACACATTACATCTGCTGTTTACATAAGCCTGAAATGGCATACCTTTCTACCCCATATAGCAAAAGATATTCGTCCCCCATCAAGTTCCCCTGCAGGGATGCTGTTGATGGCATTGATGAGGAGTCCAGCCCATGCCCATAGTACTAGTGGGTTGACTGATATGGGAGTGCCTTCCTTGAGAACATCACCGAGAAGCAACTTCGCTAGAAATGGAGAAAAAAAATCTCACTTTACATGTTGACAGCACCAATTACCAAAATTTATGCAAAGTCAGATACGATAAGTTTAATATAATAATTCAACAGAAGAGTGAGTGCTGAAGACGAATTTCAATAACAAAATTAACTGCTGAAAAAATGAGAAAAGAATAGAAGATGTTCCAGCATCTGTAAGTCCCATGATTGCACTGTGATACACAAATTCTAGCAAGTCAAAAACGTTTAAAAAAAGTACTTACCCATACCTCCTGCAAGAAGTGACTCGTGAAATACAGAAGCATCAACTATAACACCAATTCCATCACTTGGAGGCAAGATGAAACCCAGAAGTAGAAGAACAAGGCCCAAGGAAAACCCAGCTAAAGGTCCTGCCGCTGCAACCTTCAGAAGATCCTCACGTTTGGAGACAATGTTTAAAATCCGTGTTATAGCACCAAAAGAGCCTATCTGCCACCAAAATATCTCATTAGATTTTCCTCATTTTATTTTGATGAAACAAACACTAGATAATTGGCCATGTTTTTGCAAAAGGAAGAATGTTTTATAATATTCAGCTGGTTTGCCAGACGTTTAAAAGGAAGCAACACCCTGGCTGCAAAGGAAGTATTTTCCAGACAGAAAGGCAATTTAATTTAAGCTCAATTATACTGTGCAGAAATGACAAAATGGGTGTTACAAGGCAGTTACCATTTGCATGGACTGTGGACACTTTTTGGCGATCCTAGTGACCGAAACTTTAAACTTTCTAAAGTATAAATATACGCCAGTATGACCAGATGCAATATAGGATGGAAGAAGGGCTCCCAGTGAGACCTTTATTAAAGGCGAAGAAAAAATTATTGAACTTTCTAGCTTATATGGTATCAATTATCATCTCAGAAGATTCGTTTACAACAAGGCACAAACAGAAAAAATTCTTCCCATGAATTCTATATCTTGCAGGAGTAGCATATATCTCACCTGCCAACTAGGAACAAAATAGGGAACCCCAAGCTTAATTCCAGTACTTCTTGCAACAAGAATGTGGCTGATCTCATGTACCCCTAAAACAAGTGCAGTCACGAGGGCTCCAGGAAGGCCATCCTTTAACAAGTCAAGATTGTCAAAAGTTGATCTGGCAAATTACAGTATGAATATTTTCATCAACTATAAACCCAAAAAAAGTGTTACTGAATGAGTAATAACCCAATCCAACCAAGTATTGTTGTGAGAACATTATTGAAAACACACACAGGAAACAAATATAAACCATGCTCTAAATTTTCTTAGAAAATAAGAAGCGATCCCAACTGAAACTAACAACATAAACAAACATGAGAAGCCTCCTTCACTAAGAAAGATAAGAAAATAAAAGTACATATTCTTTCCTATCCTAACTAAGAAAGTAAGGTCAATTACATCTTTAAGGACTGATAGATACACCTAATCATAACATCTTATGGGTCTCCATTCTCCCGCCACAAAATGACCAGGAGAGTAGATTTGACACACTTATAGTGAATGAGGGAGCACGTACTTGAATTAGCAAACTATCTTAAGGGACAAATGAACCTTTGAATTGTTCTGCTAAACAAAGATAAACAGCAAATTAAAGGCAAAAATGAAAAAGAACTACATACAATAAGTTTGACTGTAATGCAGGCACATTACGGAGAAGTAAGGTGAACAATGTGACTAATCCAAAAGCCCCTGCCGCAAACCATTCTGGGACGGCTGCAGATGTCAAACCAGAAGCAAGATAAAAAACATCATCCAGATAGAGTGATTTCTGCTACATATTGTCTAGTGATGTGGGGATCCTTCTGACAAAATAGCAGAGGTTATAAACTGAACAAGAGCTAAATAATTACCAGTTGTTTCTGGCTGTAAGGTCTCTCTTGGAACCACAACTGCCACAGGTTTATCATCCTCCGGATTGATTAAAAGGAACAGCTTATATTGATCACCAAATCTGTCCTGTATGTAAATGCACATCAATTTTGATTTAATTCAGCTTCAGCCTTGAACCTTTTCAAATTTCAACATTTGAATGGAAGAAGCACACGAAAACTAACCTGCATCCTTGTCGTTATTTTTTCATAACTTCTAGCAGCCTGTCCTCGTAGGTTTCCTTTGAATAGTACTCCACCCTACAAATGCAACGCAAAACTCATGAGTTCAAAGCTACTTCATGCCGGCCAGAATTGGCAAGTATTAAAAAGTTCTCTTTTCTTCTATTTGTCAGCATTATGCCATGTAGATAAGTCAATGCGATAAACTTTCAAGAACATTATAAGATTAAGCAGCACTTCCAAACAGTTCATGCTTTCACGTAACTCCATATATATTTCTCACCATCCAATGACAGGTCTACATTCCAACAAATGGTTGATATTTGTTCATGATAAATCAAAAGCTTTTAATAATTTACAACTCCACTTGAAATTACTCCTCCCAGTAAAATATGCACAAATATATCAATGTAATCAACTCACCTCATATGGTTCCTGGCTTGTCACAAAAAAGGTATCAAAGCCAAATACTTGGTTCCTAAAAATTTCAGTTGTCTCCTTTGGTATCCTGATCAATTCATCAAGCTGTTGTGGCTGTTCACAAAAATTGGGGACGGAAAATAATATTTATATAAAAATATAACAAATGAGTAAAATAATAAAAATAGTCAATATAAAGATAGGGACATAAAAAGCATTGCATCTCTAATTGTAATCACCTTCACACCTGGCAGTGGTGATCCACTTGCAACTTCTATAATCTCAGCATCCTGCGGAAAAAAAACAACCAATTAGAGTACGGTAGAGAAGAAAAATCTAAATGCTCCACAAAGAAAGCCAAGTTCTTTTTTGTCCAGCAGTTAATGAAAAAGGAAGTCCACTATTTATGCAGACGTTCAGAACTTTCAAGAGGGTTATTATGCATCAGACATTATATGATATGATTCACATGCTGTACCACCTAAGGAATTGGCATCTTGTAAACTTCAAAGAAGTAGATTCTACTTCAAAGGCTTACCAACCAATTCTGTTTAATGAACATTCACAAAAGACATTAAACTACTTCCTTTCTAGTGAAGCAAACTTTCTAACATCCATTTTGACAATTGTTACATCAGCCACTTCAACAAAACATCAACAATACAAAATGAAAACAAGTGTTCCTGCATTTACCAAGTCTAGTCAGAGAAAAAAAAGAAGGAAGTATACTTTGGACCAAAACAGTTTTTAAGCGTAAAAATTAAATTTTTGGTCAACTTTGAGCATAAATTAAAGTGAAACCCGCTCTTTATTTCGAGTAAACTTTTGTGGATTCGTGTTCTACTCCGTGAGGAGAATAACGTAGTATATTCACTTGCTCAAATCGAGTAAGAAATGAATGAGAACATAGGCTCCAAAGTGACCCTCTTGAAATGTAAAAATAGAGGTTGTGTACCAATCCCACATTGATTGAGGAAGAAGTTCTACATGGGCTTATATAGGTTAAATTGCTCTATTGGATTGGGTCCCAAAGAGTACCACAATTTTATAAGTAATGCGAGCGCCTACATGCCTTCGGTTCAACCACACACTCGCCCGTCATGATCTGACCCGGCTAGGCCGGGTGTGAATTAGACCAAATCCTATCTTTTTGGAGAAAATTCATTTAAAAAGTTGGGCGTGTTAATCCGGAATTTAATTTCGGTATCCGTTAGATTTGAATTCACACTAGTTCAGATTTTTGCTTCCCTCCGGTCTGAATTTCGAATATAATCAATGTGTCTTCTAGCTACATGTGTCTGCTGGGTTGCATCCGTTCATGTGGTGATTGTCCGAATCAATCATCATTCTCTCTATAAATAACTCAGTCACATAATTATTTTGCATCTAACAAATTCGTAGTCATTAAGATAGTCTCATACATCATTAGTAATCTACATTTGGAGAATACACAACATAATTTCTGGTTCGTTGGACGAGTAGATTGGAGTGCTACTTCTATTCGCGTAAATATCATTGTATCCTGGAAGGCAGACGCTTTGATTTCCATAAGAACTGTGGGTGGGGGCAAAATCTATTTTAAGGATATAGTGTCAAACACTAGCCTTGATCTACTTAAAGTTCAATAACAATTCTTGTTCTATAAACGGATCAATTTTTATATTGTTTAAACACAGATTTATTGTGTAATTGTTTTGTTCGTATCTGTTATTGTTTTGTTCCTATAACTGTTTCGTAGATACTACTGTAACTATTTCGTTCTTGACTGTTACTGTTTTGTTTTACATTACATATTTTAAATAAGAAATTTCAATAAATGATTTTACTATATTTGGAATATCACAAACAACAGTATTAAGTCAATTTTATCTCTATTTACATTTTCCCCCTTTTGATCAGAGGTGATGCTAGGTATACAACAAGCAGAGACACCCCCAGCTCACCTTACCAAGGGAAAACCCATTATGATGAATGAGATTCATCATGATGTTTATGCTATGTCTATGGAGAAAATTAATAGCTATATGACAATCATCATTAATAGAAAAGCAATACATAAATGACAGCCCAACAAGCATGTGACAGCATTTATCCTAGAACATATAACACAAAGTACCTCAGTTCTGCCTTCAACCGTAGTTTCTGCACCATTACTATTGTCTGCTAGGTTGTTTGAACCAACAGAATGGTCCTTATCCTAGCAAAGAATATTATTGAAATTTCAAATTCGAATCTGAACACGGTGCTCTCAACTCAATTGAAACATGAGTAGACAACGAAGTTACTTGATCAACAATCATAGGCTGGGAATTAAGCTCAGAATTGCTTCCATTAACCGAATCACTTGATATCCTTGTATCTCCATCTTCTTCACGTACTTTTCTTTCCTAAAACAATTGACATAAGTCTCAAGCCCAATTACACGAATAATGAACATATAAAAGATAATAACATTCAGCAGGACATTCAGGGAGACATAAATATATACATACGTAGAGTGAGTACCTTATCATTATCACTATCTGGTTCAGTCTCCGTCTCTGTTGCTTTACAAACAAGTTCTCTCTTCATACAAAATTCGACGCTGATGCCATTTCGGAAAAAAGGAAAAACTCAAAATGTTAATTCAGTCCAATCATATACACATCATGCTAAAGTAAAAACAGCTAAGAGTTTGCCCAATCCGAGCCTTACTTACCTTGAGACTTGATTCAGCCGCAGCAAATTGTTCCGTTTTCTCCGTGCAAACTTAGGAGAAAATGCAATTGGATGAAAAAGAAGGTCACAGCAAGAGCTGCACTGAGAGAGGGGAACGAAATTCCGGCGAAAACTCGCCGGCAAATTCATTTCTGCTATTTGGCGACAAGTTTACGAGGCTGAACACATTGAATGTTCGAATCTAGGGTTTTAGAATGAAGAAGGTGATGGACTTGTGAGAGAGTATTGAGAGCTTGAGATTTAGAGGTCCAATAAAAATCTTATCCTGAGACTGGGGGGGAGGGGGGAGGGGAATATCTGTTTTTTTGTTCGTTGCGAATACCCGCCTAAACTCATGTCTCTATGCTCTCTCATCGAATGGCTAAACCTACAATGTCGAATCACCGATGCACACGTGTCCTCCGCTCTGACTGCATAATCCTAAATTCCTAATTTAGAGATTTTCATAAATTTATCATTATTTTCGATTTAACGTTGCTCCAATGACAGCGTGGCCTAGCACCATCCGTAAAAAAATATTTTAAAGATATTTTTTTAGTAAAAAAATATTTTAAAGATATTTTTTTAATAAAAAATATTTTTAAAAAGTAACGATAAGTTAAAGCATATAATATTAAGAAAATAAAGTTAAAAAATAAGCACATCGTATAGACAAATTAATTTGTAATTTTCTCATTTTTGGGTTTGGAAGTTTATATATCTTTTGCTAAAAGAACACAAGAGTCACAGATAACTCTGGCTTGCTTCTATAGTTGGGGCCACCTTTTATGGGCTGGATGTCCAGGCCTGAACCATTGCCAGCCATAATGACAACTTGACTGGTGACCGGCCCATTTTGATTTTTTTTTTTTTAAGTGTCATTTGAAAGTTCGTACATCAAATTAGACATATTTGTAAAAATATATATATAAAAAATATTTTTTAAAAAAGTACAATACTGAGATATAAAGACGTAAATGTCCATTTTCTAAAATTTTCTTTCCTAAAAACTATAACAACGCATTTATCTTAACCGCTGAAATTTAGGTACATTTATTTTAAAATCTCTTCATTTTCGATAATCATTCTGTATACTTCTTCTTCCTCACAAAAAAATAGTTCATCTTCGGAGAAACTTCCCAACTCTGTCTTTCATAAACAAGGAGAGGGTTTCGACTGTGAAATATACATCGATTGACAGAGAATTTGGGGTTTGATTGACACAAACTCAAGAATGGTGAAAATTTTGTTCGCGATTTATAGAAACTTTCGAACTTCGACATTTGCAAACCTGAAACAGGCGTTGATTGTTGCTTGTTGGCTTGCGTTTAATAAGTTGATCGTTGAACCTCACCACTACATGTACTTTTTTTTTATTGACATCATGAGTTATCCAAAATCAAAAATATTATTACATTTATTTTGATTTTTGTGTTTTTTTTTTTTTTTGCAGAAAGTTCTTGTTCCCTGAACATCTATATAATTTCGTTTTTGAAGGAAAAATCCTACTGTTCAGCCCATTTGATGTAAAATCGTCAACAACATCTATTTTTTGAAGATTTATTTGTCATTTGAAGTTAGGTACGAACTTTGGCATTTAAAAACTAGAATCAGTTGTTGAAATTTGATCGTTAGTCTGTGTAAAATACGATGTTTCTGCCATATTAATTCATTGTGTGTGAATAAACTGTGTGTATCTTCTAAGTACTGACTGTGTTTTCCTCACAGTGTAACAACACACTATAACAAAAACAATATAACAATACACTGTAATAAAGACAATGTTCAGTGATTTTGTGGATGTGGTAACAAATTCAAAACAGAGATGAACTGTTTGAATGAAATTATATGCAAATATATGTTTGACAAAATGTAATAGTACAATATTTTGTGTAAATGTCTTGTTACCCTGTTATTGTTTATTGTTATACTAATTAATCACTTTTAAAATAACAAAAAATATTGTTGCAAAATTTAAAATTCAAACCAACTAATTTATCCTCACAATAAACGGAAGAATCAAAAAATTAAATCTTCCATTAAATTAGAAGATTTTTAATGCACACGTCTATCCTAAAAAAAACAGAAGGATCAAATCTTTCATTAAATTAGGAAGAATCAAATAATCAAATCTTTCATTAAATTAGAAGATTTTTAATGCATACATTTATCCAAAAAAAATATAAGAATCAAATCTTCCATTAAATTAAAAGATTTTTAATGTATACATATAATCTGAAAAAATAAATCAATTTCCAAAAATAAATCGCATTAATTAAGGGAGCACAAATGTCAAAGAAAAATCCAAAAATTTCAAATTATATACTTGAACACAAATAAGAACTACAATTAAAGACTTTTTTCCTTTACATTTTTTTCTGTGCACTTTTTTACAATTAACTCCACAAAGACAGGATTTCAAATTTTGAAATTCAAACAAAATGATATATCCTAAAACTATGAGATGTTTGATGCATAAATAAACGGAATATTAAAGTAATTCCATAAAACTAGGAAATGTTTAATGTATAAATATAATTTAAAAAAAGAACCACTTTTCAAAAAAAAAAAATACGCATGGATCAAGAGAGGACATAAAGGTCACAAGAAAATCTAAAAATTTCAATTAATGTACTTGAACACAAATAAGTATTAAAATTAAAGACTTTTTTATTCTGCATTTTTTTATATATATTTTTTTATAATTAACTCCAATTTTGTGTACCTCTTCCAAATTCTCCCTTTTTTTAATGATCATATTATAGGGTCTTAAACAATCAGAAAATGGGTTGGGCTGCAAAAAGGATACTTTCGCCATCTTTGTTAAAAAAAATTCTTTTTTTTAAAATAAATAAATTATGCATATTGACTCTGAGAGGGTGGCTTGAATCTGAATGGACCAGATCATCAAGGATAAGTGATAACCTTTGTTACCTGCTTTTTCTTTTGGGAAAACTTCAACCACACCTCTTTTAGTTTGTCATATCTTCAAAGACACCCTATCTAATTTCTGAATCTTCAATGACACCCTTGTGAGATTAAATCTTTTAACTAAAATATAAATTTACTAAATTGCCCATGATATATTTGTGGATAAACTTCAACCACACCCCCTCTAAATATATATATCTTCAATGAGACCCCCTCTATATGAGCATATCTTTAATGAGACCCCCTATATTTTTCAATTTTTTGTAAGTATTAAAATTTTGAGTAAATTAAAATTCGATTCAAGTTAATTAAAATTTATTTTTTTACATA
>CM042185.1:6087376-6101867 GCA_023539305.1 Ilex asprella
TTTTAGATTTTTCTTTGACATTTGTGTCATCCCTTAAATTATGTGATTATTTTTTAAAAATATTTTTTTTTAAAATTATATTTATGCATTAAAAATCTCTTAATTAAATGGAAGATTTAATTCTTCTGTTTATTTTGAGGATAAATTAGTTGGTTTGAATTTTAAATTTTACAACAGTGTCATTTGTTGTCTTCTTCTTCAGCCTGGAAATAATTTATCAATGCAAATCTGAAACATTATTTCATACTTATAATTCAATCTAAACAATTACAAGACTTGAATTTATGACCTTATTAAGTTTATGTCTATCATTTTAAAGGTGATCATACTGTTTTTTTATATGTAAGCACTATAACCGAAATTCATCATGTATATACATTTACAGTGTAATAATAACAGTGTAAAAATTTACTTGTGCAAAATATTATACTGATATATTTTGTCAAATATACATATATATATATATATATATATATATATATATTTACATATAACTTCATTGTAACAATCTATCTCTATTTTTAATTTGTTACCACATTAACAAAATCATTGAACATTGTCTATATTACAGTGTTACACTGTCTTTGTTATATTATGCGGAAATCATAGACGAACTTATATCTACAATGGAGGATCAATAGGATTTTCCTTTAAAAGACAAAACCCTGTAGATGTTTAGGGAATGATTTAGGGCTTCTCGCGTGAAGAAGATGGAGTAGTTTTTGGATAAGAAGAAGAAGAAGATGTAACTGTTTCCGAAGATAAAGCTTGTCGTGCAGAGTAATGCTACACTGACCAAATTTTATGACCAAATTTGGAGCCCAAATGGCATGATAATTGACTTGGGCTTCTTTATTTGGTGTCATGTCAATTGGGCCCCAATGAAAATTTCAAATAATATGTTGTCATGTCATTTGAGTTTTAAATTTAGTCTCATAATTTGGTTAGTGTAGCATTACTCTTTCACGAATTAATGTTCCTGAAATCCAGTAGTTAAGTCTTATCACTGTATACCTAATTAATTTTAAGAAATATTCATAAAAAACCATTTTTAAGAAAGTAATATTTCTAAAATCTAGCAGTAAAATCTTATTACTGTGTACCTAATTAATTCTAAGATATTTTTAGGAAAGTAAATTTGAGAAAATGAACAATTGAGGGGATATTGATTTGAATCTCAAAAAATAGTATATGAAAATAGTTTTTGAAATGTTGTTTTGAAAAATAGTATCCGAAAAAACACCCTAATGTATAGTATCCGAAAAACCACCCTTATGTATAGTATCCGAAAATATATTCCTAGCACATTTTTTTTTGTATAGTTTTTTATAATTATGTCTAATTTAGTGTACCAACTTTCAAACAAGGTTACAAAAAAGTGAAAATTAGAAAAGAGTCCCCCTAGATGTACTTGTTTAGAGATAAGTTTTGCAAGGAACTTATAAGAAGCTAAGTCCATGTTTAAAATTATATGTAATGACTTAAGTCCAATTTTTTTTTTTATCTAAAAAATATCATTCCTTAAAAGGAAGTTAAATTAATTTTCAATTTTAGAAATTGTTATACCTTAATTCAATGTTAATTAAAATATATCAATAAAATCTCAATTATAAATTTAAAATTCAAATTCAAAGCTTTCTTTTTCTCTCTCTATATATATTAAATTCAAAACTCTCTCGATATATATATCAAATTCAAAGCTTTTTTTTTTCTCTCTCTCTCTCTATATATATATGTATATATGTTGGGTTGTTATGGAGATAATGCAAGTATAGTGGTGGCGGTGGTGTGGAGTAAAAATGAGCTATCAGAATGGAACTTAAATAAACTTTTGTGTAGAAGTGTCACGACCCGAAAATTTTCTTTAAAAAAAATATCCGGGCGTGATTAAAAAAAATTAATAAATTCACACCGAATTTACGATAACCTTCCTTATATTATTATATTCCACATACGAGTACATAATTTTCACATAACCATCTCAAATATTCCAGATACAACATATTGAGTAATAATAATAGTAGATTCTATCCGTTGTCCTTTCAGCCTATCCTCCTGCCCGACTTCATATTTCTAAAAAATGTTCGATAGAGATAAGCTCACCAGCTCAGTAGAATAACATTTATCAATGACTATCAAGATTTTAAAACAATGCAAAATATAATTAAATAATTGATAATCACAAGCAAATAAATAAATTTTAGCACAAATCGATCCTATCAATCCGTCAATTTTCTAGTCCACGCATGAACCGCCTCCGGAGAAAACTTTGGGGTCTTGCACCCTAGGGAACCTAATGCCCTTCTTGCTTTTATGGAAAACACCAATACCGGGAATTATGTGGTGCCACACAGGCTACCACGACAATCTATATTACTAACCAATGAACCCAAGGACGAGTATAAATCTTGTAAATCCTCTCAAAAATCACGCATCTATTAACCTTCTGCCCTCGATTATGTACATTTATAATAATTTTATCAAAATCACAAAATAAAATCATATCATAGTTAGACCCAACAGCAACTCAGACATTAAATAATAATGATAATAAAACATTTGCTATGCAACATAATTTTATAAGATAATTAGGGTCTCGATATAAATAAAAAAAATTAACATGTACATGATTACGGTTTATTTATAAAATTTCAGTTTGACCCCATGATTAAAACGATATAATATCACATTATATAAAAATATATTTAATATCAAGCCTCCAAACATGCATGAAATGCATCAATGATAGTAAAAGATAAAAGAAACTCTACCTCTGTCTTGACTTCTACTCGATATCACGTATTGTGACAAAATAATTAAAATAATATTTTAGAATAACAATAAGTAATAAGAGCTTCGTTAAGCTAAAATAATTTTTAGGATATCTAACGAAACATAATGATATTTTAAATTTGATCCAGAAATATATAATGAAGATCAACTTTAAGAAACTCGAACTAATAAAATTAACTAAGTAATAAAAAAAATCTTACTCAAAATTTTGATCGTAACCACAAATTCTTAGGTCAACAAAATTTTAACCCCTTTTCTCTCTTTCCTTTCTCTTCCTTCCTCTTTAAATGGACACTTATCCATGTTATTGTTTTTTTTTCTTTTCCTTTTTGCATGTTTCCAAATCTTGTAAAAAATCTAGAGTAGAATCTTTCACATAAATATGTATATGTAGATATGAATATATTTATTTATTATATGGTTATGATATTTGACCTAAGTTACATTCATTTGAGTTGTTTTCACATAAAAAAAATTATATTTGGAATCCATTTATTTATTAGAAATTTTTAAAAATCATCCTTAATTATATGAAATCATAATTGATGACTTAATTATCGTTTTAGTAATTATTTTATATACGGGTTATCACAATCTACTCCCTTAAAGGAATTTCATCCCCGAAATTCGATACTGACCTTGAGAGTCAACAAGATAGGGGTATCTCGCACGCATATCTGCCTCCAGTTTTCACGTGGCTCCTTCATTACCATGATGCTGTCATAGCACTTTTATGAGGGGTATGACCTTGTTACGCAATACCTGCTCCTTGGTGTCAAGAATTTGCATAGGTTGTTCTTCATACGTTCCATTCTCTTGAATTCGGACATCCTTCCAGTTGATGACGTAAGACGCATCTGGTTCACATTTCCTTAGCATGGATATATGAAACACATCATATATTTCTGATAATTGAGTTGGCAAGGTAAGTCGATAAGCTACATTTTCAATGCGTTGTGTTATCTAGAATGGTCCAATGTATCTGGGAGCCAGTTTTCCCTTTTTTCAAATTGTGATATTCCTTTCCTAGGGTATACCTTCAAGAATACATAATCGCCTTCTTGAAATTCCAAGGGCCTCCTTCTTTGATCCGCATAGTTCTTTTGTCGACTTTGAGCAGTGCGTAACCGATCCCGAACTACTTAGATTTTCTCAATGGTCTTTTGGACAATTTCTGGACCAAATAAAATGTTATCATCTGCTTCGACCTAATATAGAGGTGATCTACAATGTCGTCTGTACAAAGCCTCATACGGAGCTATGTCAATATTGTTTTGATAGCTGTTGTTGTACACAAATTCTACCAGTAGAAGATGTTCTTTCCAACTACCCTTGAAATCTAGAGCACAAGCTCTTGACATATCTTTCAGTATTTTGATCACCCTTTTAAATTAATCATCTGTTTGGGGATGGTAGGCAGTACTGAAATGCAACTCAGTTCCCATAGCTTTTTTTGTAAACTTTGCCAAAATTGAGCCACAAAATGGGTATCTCGGTTTGACACGATTGATAATGGTATCCCATGTAATCTCACAATCTCTCATATATAAAGTTGACTTAACATAGCTAGAGTGTTAGTATTCTTTATGGCTAAGAAATGGGCCGATTTGGTGGATTGATCCAGTATAACCCATACTGCATTGTATCCATTTGTAGTTATAGGCAAACCAATCACGAAATCCATAGCGATATGATCCCATTTCCATTCTAGAATAAGTAAGGATTGTAACAATCCACCAAGTTTCTGTTGCTTTACTTTTACTTGCTGGCATATGGCACATCGAGTTGTAAATTTAGCTGCATCCTTCTTCATTCCTTTCCACTAATATTAGCGCTTCATATCTTAATACATTTTCGTGTTACCAGGATACATGAAAAACTTAGAGCGATGACATTCCCTAAGTAGCTCTTTTTTTCAACTGAGCATTATCGGGTACATACAACATTCCTTGATATAATAATTTTCCTTTTTTAACCACCAATTTTCAGGAGCGTTTCCTTCCTTCGTTGAGTGTAGATGGATTCTATGTAGGAATCCGAATGTTGTAATTCAACAACTTTTTGTCAGAGGACAGGTTGAGCAACGAGATTAAATAGACGTGATTGACCTTCTGTTTCACCCATCCAGATGTCATAGTCTTCTAGTGTCTTCCTCAATTGTTATTTGTCCTTCATCACGTTGAGCACTGTACTTTGAGATTTTCTGCTCAATGCATCAACTACCACGTTAGCTTTTCCTATATGGTATTGAAGTGTGAAGTCGTAATCCTCGAGATACTCTATCCAGCGTCGTTGTTGGAGATTCAAGTCTTGTTGAGTGAATATATACTTGAGACTTTTGTGATCCGAGTAAATCTAAAATTTTTCCTATATAGATAACAACGCCATAACTTTAGAGCAAAAACAACAACCGCGAGTTCTAAATCATGGGTGGAATAGTTTTGTTCATGAACTTTTAGTTGTCTTGATCCATAAGCAATCACCTTGTTCTTTTGCATTAATACACATCCAAGTTCTTGTAATAATGCATCTGTATAAACATCATACTTGATATCACTTTTTGGTACAGTAAGGACAGGTGTTATGGTCAACTTCTCTTTTAAGACATTAAATGCATGTTCACAGTCTTTGGTCCACTCAAACTTTTTTCTTTTCAGGGTGAGTCGGGTCATGGGCAGAGCTATTCTGAAAAATTCTTCCACAAATCTTCGATAATATCCTGTCAATCCCATAAAACTTTAAACTTTTGTTGCATTCTTAAGTCGATCTCAATTCATTACTGCTTCAATCTTAGCTGGATCTACTGTCACTCATTCTTCAGATACTACATGCTCAAGAAATTTGATTTCTTTCATCCAAATTCACACTTACTTTTCTTAGCATACAACTTGTGCTCTCTAAGTGTTAATAACACTTGACGAAGATGTTGTATATGTTCCTCATGTGACTTTGAGTAAATGAGAATATCGTCTATGAATACGATTACAAATTGATCAAGATAGGGTCTGAATACCCGGTACATCATGTCCATAAAAGTTGCAGGTGCATTTGTAAGTCCAAAAGGCATCACCAAGAATTCAAAATGTCCATATCGAGTACAGAAAGTTGTTTTGGGGATATCCTCCTCTCTGATTCTTAATTGATGGTATCCAGTTCGAAGATCAATTTTGAAATAATAGCGAGAGCCTTTGAGTTGATCAAATAGGTTATCAATATATGATAGATGATATTTATTCTCTATTGTGACCCGATTCATATTATCTATCTTTTTCATAAAGTGCACAGGAGCACCCCAAGGCGATGTACTTGGTCGAATAAATCCCATAAAAAGAAGTTCGTCCAACTGTTTCTTTAATTCCTTCAATTCTAATGGTGCCATCCGGTAAGGGGCAATAGATATTGGCTCCGTATCAAGATATACCTCAATGGTAAATTCTATTTTTCTTTGTGGGGGTAGTCCTGGTAATTCCTTAGGAAATATATCAGGAAAGTCACACATTACCAAGATGACATCCGCTGTAATCTTACTCAGTTCTTCCCCAATTAAGTTGGCAAAAATTTCCAAACTGCTTTTGTTCCTTGTGGAGAACGGATATGAATAATGATGTTTGCCTATGAATTCGATCTCTCCATCTTTTGACGTTCGAAATTTGATTTTCTTACTATAACAATTCATGATGACATGATAGCAAGATAGTAGGTCTATTCCAAAAATTATATTGTATCCAATTATTTCTAGGGTAACTAGGTCCACAACCAACTTGTTTTCCTCAATTTGGATTATGCATTTTTTGCATACCTTAGCCGTTTTCGAGAAATCTCCCGTAGGTAGGTTTACACACAATGTGCGATCCAAATGTTTGAATTCTAATTCTAATGCAACAACATATGATGTGCGAATGAAAGAATTTGCCCTCGGATCAAACAAAATATGTGCCCAAGAATTGTAAGTAAGAACGATACCTTTAATTACTTCGTCAGAGGCGTCGTTATCCGGTGTAGTCATTGCATAGATCCAAGGTTGGCCTTCGGTAACTGTTGTTCTATTTCCTGGCTTTTTTTGGGGAATGACTGTAAAGGTCCAACTTAAGTCATCGGTCCTGCCACCTAAGTAGGATAAGGGCGTTGTAGTGGACAAGATTGGTTGAATGGCTGATAGGAACCTTGATTGGCTGACTCTTGAGAGGATGTGAAGAGACACTAATTTTTAAAATGTCCAGTTCGCCCATACTTGAAACATCATTTTATATCATTGGATGCTCTGTTCTAATTTTCAGATTTTTGTCTCTGATTCGCATTCCTCCTTTCATTGGTATCATGCCCTGGCCGTTGATATGGGTCATTCTTTGGTGATTATTGCTGCCATCATTTCATGTATGACTTCCTCTGCCTTGTTAATGACTTTTGATATTTTGGGTATCCTTCAGGTCTTTTTTTACCGTCATAGCTCTTTCCACCAGTTTCTTGTAGTTCCTTAGTCGATGCTCTACGAGGCGCCCTTGGATAGAAGACTTAAGGCCTTGTTCAAATCCCTTGGACTTCTGGGCATTCGTGGAAACTAATTCCGTGGCAAAGTGAGAGAGTTCAACAAATTTGAACTCATATTGTGTGACTGTCAAATTACGTTATTGCAACTCCAGGAAGTCAGAGAACATTTTATCCCTTACGGATTCTAAAAAATATTTATCATTGAATATTCCCTCAAAGGTGTTCCACGTCATTTGATCCACGTCTCTCATTCGTTTGACTATGTTCCACCAATGATCAACTTCACCTTAAAAAAGATAAGAGACCAAGGTAACTCATAATTCTATGGCAATATCCATGTCATCCATCACCTTTTTCACTTGTCGAAGCCACCATAAAATTGATAAAAAAAAAATTTCATAACAAATAAGTTCCCTTGACAGACTTAAATCTAAACAAGTTAATATAGGTGCCAACCTTCGAATTTTACAAACAAAAAATCACGTAATGTATAGTTTTAGAAGCCCAGTCCAACAAAAAAGCCCACAAGTATCCGAACTCCACAGCCCTCAGATTCAAACAAAGTAAACAAATCACACCCGTCCATTTTAGGTCTTCATCTACAACACCCTATATAAACCCCACCTCAACATCTCCACTCCTGCCAGCAAACCAGTGGTTAGGGTTTCTCTTTCTTCAGCAAAATACCTGAAAGTGAATAGGAGAGGTTAAAGTGACGGCGCCGTCGCTGTCCGCCTTGATCAAGCCGTCGCTTCGTCTTGGCCCTCGTTTTTGCCCAATCTCTTCCGTTCAAGTTTAGGCCTTAGTCTTGTACACTCTGTTGAATCTATACATATACTTGTATCTTTAAGCTCAAGCTCATCAGAATCAATGGCGGTGAAAACATCGAAGGCCGAAAAGAAGATCGCTTATGATCATAAGCTATGCCAGCTTCTCGATCAGTACACCCAGGTCCTCATCGCCGCGGCTGACAATGTTGGATCGAACCAGTTGCAGAATATTAGGCATGGACTTCGTGGAGACTCTATCGTGCTGATGGGTAAAAATACTATGATGAAGAGGTCCATCAGGATCCATTCTGAGAAGACCGGCAACAAGGCCTACCTCAACCTTATCCCGCTCCTTGTTGTAAGTACAGTCCAAGTTTTTCGATTATTTTTGGATGCCTTGAAATTGGGATTTGGTGGAAGATGTTGTCTTTTTCTGATGTTTAGTCTGTAGTTAAACAACTTGTTGCATATTCTATTTATGTAGATTGGTTTTTGAATGACGTTTCGTTGTTTTTATGTTAGGGTAATGTTGGTCTGATATTCACTAAGGGTGATTTGAAGGAAGTGAGCGAAGAGGTCTCCAAATACAAGGTTAAGTTCTTTATAACTATTGTTTCATGCTTGTGAATCCATAAGTTTTTGTATGGATGCATATGTGGGTGCTTGTATATTTGCATGTGGGTAGGGATTGTGAAATGGAGCCAAATACACACAAGCTGTTCGGGCAAAAATATGTATAAATGCCATTTCTCTTATTTGAAAAGGGAAAATAAACGTTAGCATGGCTGAAAAGTAAAAGGAGTAATGAAAAAAGTGGTACCAGTAATTTATATAAGATGTGATACTCAACAATTGGTCTAGCTCATCAGGCATGGAAATTCATTTGCATAAAGGTATCAATAAAATTTTGTTTTTGGTCGACTCCCATAACTTGATTAGCTAGAAGTTATTAGTGTGCTTTGCAATTCAATGTTGGGCCTGTATAGTTTCTCATAAAAATGTGTAGTTAGATCCTGTTATGGAATTTTAAATCTTCTGTTTCATGTTAGTCTTATTTTTTTTCATCTATCAGGAAGCAGATGTAAAAAAACTCATGACTTGGTTATTTTTTCACTGTTTGGTTTTCTGTAAGAAAATGAAATTCTGTTGGTATCGGATTTACCTGGAAGAATTTTTTGCATTCTGTTGTGCTTCTTGCCCTAGTGTAAAATTCTTGGCAGTGTATTGATATTCTCGATGAAGTGCAGCTTTTTGTTCAATGTTCATCTGTTTTACCAATCCATTCTTGCAACTGTTACTGTCTTTAACGATTGCCACTGCCTGCCTTTTTTTTGATTTTTTTAACTGTATAATTTTTATATTGAATCTGTATTATTGGTGGAATTTGTAATAGAATGCCATAAAAGTTGTTACTTTTATACATTTAGTTCGTTGGGCTTAAGTAATATGAATGCCTTCAGTGGTCAGCATTATATAGCTCATACATGGAACTTAAAACTTCATCATATAGGATTATATAGGTTTCAAACAGTTTCTCATTTTTTCGAGATACTCGCTAAGGGAATGTACTCAACCTTCTTTGATTGTTTGGTTTTCTAAACATTGCTCATTTTGGTGAAGTTTGTCTTTTTTTATCAACTGTTTGCATCAAATTTTTTGAGAGACTTGTGGCTCTAACTTGTCTATCTTCCTTGCCTGACCAGGTGGGAGCTCCTGCTCGTGTTGGTCTGGTGGCCCCAGTTGACGTCGTTGTCCCACCAGGCAACACTGGACTTGACCCATCTCAAACCTCTTTCTTCCAGGTCTTAATCTTCACTATGTGTTGATGGTATTTTTTTCCTCTGATTTGAAATAGTTGTTTCTGACAACACTTCTTTTCAGGTGCTCAATATTCCAACTAAGATTAACAAAGGAACTGTCGAAATTATCACCCCTGTGGAGCTTATCAAGAAGGGTGACAAAGTGGGTTCCTCTGAGGCTGCCCTGCTAGCAAAACTTGGGATAAGACCCTTCTCTTATGGTCTCCAAGTTCTGTCTGTTTATGACAATGGTTCAGTTTTTAACCCGGAGGTGCTTGATCTGACTGAAGATGATCTGATGGACAAGTTTGCTATTGGAGTTTCCATGGTTACTGCCCTGTCACTGGCCATCTCATATCCAACCCTTGCATCTGCACCCCATATGTTCATCAATGCCTACAAAAATGTTTTGGCTGTTGCTGTTGAGATTGAATATTCCTTCCCGCAAGCTGATAAGGTGAAAGCGTACCTCGAGGTATGCAGTGCTTGTGTTCCTTGAAAGTAGATCTGTATTGCTTCTTTTGAATGCAGTTTTGGTGTTTGTTGTGCACCTGATTGATTTTTTTGGGCTAATAATATTGCAGGATCCTAGCAAGTTTGCTGTTGCTGTGGCCCCAGTTGCAGCTGCTGATTCTGGTGCTGTTCCTGCTGCTGCTACTGCTGTGGAGGAGAAAAAGGAAGAGCCTGCTGAGGAGTCTGATGATGACATGGGCTTCAGTCTGTTTGACTAAGTTTATGTTGTTTATTATGTGATCTTATGATAATGAACTTGCTTTGAGGTTTAGTAGTTTGCAGTTTTTCTTGTCTTTGTTGGGATTATGTGAATTTTAAGGATTTGTTGTCCTGTTATGTTTCAGTTGTTTTGACATATTTGAGCTATATTATGCAGTTAATGACGGTATTGGGTTTTTCTCATTGCTTTAGTTTTTGAGCAGCCTCGAGTGAGCAGCATCCAGGCAATGCTGGTAACTATGGGTCTTTATGGTTTTCTTTCTCGTCCATTAGTTGATTCGTGTAATGCCTTGTTTTAATTCGGCCTGGGTGTCGTTCGTTTTGAAATTTTGTATACCCTATTATTGTCGTGACATCTATATAGGGTACGTTTTGGATATACCATTATCTTCTAGTTTTAGAGTTAGCTCAATCCATTAGGATTTTGTCATCTTCAAATCAAAAACCCGATTTTAGTAGTATTGCCGAGGCAAATAAAGCTGTGGAATTCATAAGGATATCAAAGGCTGTGGTGGAAGACCCCATCATCAAACCATTGCTGTCAAACACAGAGCAACGCCTGCTCGGGATTGTCTTTGGCAGGTCTACAATTTTGTGGTGACCAGTGAGAGAAAGGGACTTTGTTGTATCAAAGTTTGACAAATACGACAAGTATCATCTTAATATAAAAATTGGGTTGGCTTTAATGTAATTCACAAAATAATTGTTTTATGACTAAATTACAAATGGATTTTGCAGTTTAAATATTTTTGGAAGTCTAGTTTTTCATGAGGAAATCCTTGTCAAATCTTCAATTGTTACAAATAGACTGCCTCCTTTTATTCCAAAAAATTTATACTGGTGGATGATAGAATTTGGGTATCTTTTTCTTATTTGTAAAGATTTCAGCCTCATAAAATTTCTTCTTGCATCAGTAGCAACGGGAGCATTTGAAAGAACTTATTCAACGAATGTAATGACGGAAAGTAAAATTTTATAAAAGTGTTCAGTCATCGGATCAAAGTTAGACAAATTTAAATAAATCTGGGACATGAAAAACTCAACATAAATTTATGTTTTTAGAGATTCAAAATGTTTTGTCCCTTATTATATATGTGGTTTATATTTTTCCTTATTTTAGGATTGAACATGATTTTAGTAATCGAGTTGATCTCAATTTCATAAATTCAGGTTGGATTCGGGTTGTAGGATAGGATAAAAATACAAAACTTTAATGAATTTTTCGCATTCGTATCCGATTTAATTGGAAGACAATTTTTTTTTCGTATTTCTATCCAATTTTTTCGGTTAATCGATCAATAGGGTTGAATAGAGTTAGATAAAGTAAAAAATTGCGAGCAATTGAAAATTTAAACTCCCATAGTAGCACCCTTAACGCCTCCACTTGATGAAGGCATCCAAAACATTGAATGAACTAATTACTGTTAAAAAAAAACGAACTAATTAATTTCTTGTGTGAAGATAGAAAGAAGGAAATAAGGGGAACATTCTATTGCAAGTTTTAAATTGTATTAAATTTAAAATGTTAAATTTATGTTTGTAGCCCTTTGTTTTCTATTCTTTTGTTTATGCTGCTCAAGCGGATCCCAATTAATATTAGAGTCTATTGTCAATAAAATATTATGATAAATTACGTCAGCAAATTAGATCAAGGAACGAGTATTATTAGAGTCTATTGTCAATAAAATATTATGATAGATTACGTCAGCATATTAGATCAAGGAACGAGTACGATTGTTCTATGATAATAATAGCAACAAAATGAAGTAAAACAATAAAACAAATAAAAATTACACCAAAAAGTATTATATATTTTTTTTCAATAGTGCTCTCTGGACAAATTGGGAGTAAAATCCCAGATGTAATGAACCTGAACATCGCTGATGCCACGTATTGTATCCTTCTTTCCCATCTGCCATTAAGGTATTTTTGTCAGTTACGACAGTTGCGAAGCACTACTAAGTAATTCACGTATCAATTGATACGAACAATGTTTGTTTTTTCGTCGAATCAGAGTCTTGATTTCTGATCGAATTATGAACAAGGACTCTATAACCTTCACCATTTATCCTTACCAAAGTATAGAACCCTTATAATAATTGAATATTTTGTACATATATACATCAGAATATATGAATGACGATAAGCAAGCAAAGAACCAACATAATACCAAAGAGGTAGGAGACTGACCGCAATTGCAAAAATAGATTGACGTTCTTTCATTTTAGTCATGAAAAACAAAAATCGTTTAGTTTAATACGATAGTCTAACGAAGGTTTAGCAAACCCAAGAATCATCTAAGTTACATGGTTCATTGGTTCACGTTGTCTTTGTTATGTTCTTTGTTGGAAATTATTCGTTGTCGGACTCTTTTTTTTGTCCCCATCCATTATGGGGATAATGCGTCGCTTCAGTGTAGTCTAGAGCTTGTCTTAGTTTAATACCTGTTCAGGAATTTGCTATGATTCAGCCAAGTGCTCTGTACCGTGGACTAGCCCAGTAATAATCCATTATTTGAGTTTCATTTTTATTTTATTCAATGGTTCGGACTGTTTAAATTAGTTTATGTGCATTTCAATTAATTTTTTCTATAGTTTGATTAAAGATAAATCATTTATGCCGAGACTATAATATTCATAAAGAATAAAGACTAAATTGCTCGTAACGTGAAAAGAAAAAAAAATTTCAATTCACATGAGTCTCAAATTGTCAATAGGAGCTTTCGACTCATTTGGTGCGTTTTGAATTCTCCACTGAGAAATCACATTACTTACATGTTCCTATCTATATGTCAATGTGTTTTTTGAGGCCCTGCTTGTGGCATGTGGCATGGGGCATGTGGTGCTGTTGCATGCCTTTGACCATTTCGGGATAAATTCATCTTTGGTATATGTCATGTCTCCAGAAAAGGAACGCCGTGTTGGTTTTCAGGTTGACCGATTCATATGGGTTTTGATATTTTGTTCGATGATAAATCACCAATCACCAATCACCAATTGCCAATTTAAGTTATGTCAATTAACTCATTATGTCATTCAATTATGTCATAATAGCATTAATGTTATAAATAGCTCAGTTCCTATCAAGACCTAAACTCATATAGAACTCAAAAAAGTCGTAATCTCTTATATTTCGAACTTGTATATAAAATTATATGGCTACCTTGAAATATCACTTGAATTTTAATTTACACCCTTAAAATTTAAAAATATTAATTTACACCCTAAAAGACATAAATTCGTACTAATGCATACCTGAAATTAACTGCCATCTATTTTGCCGTTAAAAAAGTTTGGACTAATTATAAATTTCACCCTTAAAGTTTAAATATTTTGTATTTATGATAAAAAAAAAAATTTATTCCATTAATGCTCATTAAATAACTCTCAAATGTGCCGTATAGTGTTAATGGATAAAATTCTTTTTTAATCATAATGTGAAATATTTAAACTTTGAAGGTGTAATTTATAATTATTCCAAACTTTTTTAATCGCAAAATGGATGGCAATTAACCATTGGTGCACATTGATACAAATTTATGTCTTTAAGGGTATAAATTGATATTTTTATACTTTGAAGGTGCAAATTGATATTCGAGTGATATTTTAAAATGCGAGTTGAGATTAGCCCAAGATTATAATTTAATTAAATTTCAGTTTTCATTTCTTAATGGTCTATTTGGTAGTGTGGATAAAAAAAAATAGAATAATAAAAAATATGAATGATACACTTTCTATCCTTTAAAGCAAGAATCATTATTTTCGTCATTTGTGTTTGGTAAGAGAGATATAATGTAGGAATATTTTTTTTTATTGTGTTTAGTAAGATAGAAAAAATATTTTTTAATTTTTTATTTGAAAAAAAATATAAATATATATTTTACTATTATATTTATATATGAAATTAATA
>CM042185.1:6101967-6121457 GCA_023539305.1 Ilex asprella
TTTATCATTGTATTTTTATATGAAATTAATGTATACATAATATATGTATATATAAAAAGATATATAGACAAATAAGATATATCTCAACACAAATAATTAACTTTCCATCCACTTTCCTTCCGATTTTGGAGGGATTGATTTTAGTGAGTTGAAAGAAAAGTTAATCCATCCACTTTTACATCCTTCCTACTTTCCTTCCTTACCAAACATGATATTTTATTTATCATTCCAACTTTCTATCCTTTCAATTTTTCATCATATCAAACGGAGCATTAGACTCATTCAAATTTATTAGTCATTTAATATTTATTTTTTGTCTTTATTTTGTGCTCAGCCATGATTTATTGTTATAATAAATATGTCAAACATGTATAATGTGTAACAAGTTGATGATTTTTCCTGTGTACTCGAAATACTTTAACATATTCTCTTATTTAATGGGTGACACACGGGTTGTATCGGGTAATCCGTCTAATAAATGATTCGTGTATGAGTGTGATAGTTGTACTTATTTATATAAACAAATGGATTATGAATAAAGGATTTTTTTGACACAAATTTCGTTCTATCCGATACAAAATCGTTTTACTTAACACGATTGTCAGACATAATATAAAAGCTTTGTAACGGGTACAGGCAGAAGAAAGTACAATGAGAGGGGACTTACGATATCACCATAGAATCAACAAATCAAAACTGATTTCTCCCTAGCCAAGTTTTTTATAGCCTTTTCTTGTATGTTATTGCTAAGTTTATCGTCGATGGGTTGATCTATTTTTTTATGGTGGTTCGGGTTAACGGCGAGTTTGATTCTCATTGTTTATCTCACTTAATAATTAACAATTGATTTAATGATCATCGCCTTCACTATTACACTTTAAGGTTACAGGTGCTTCTCGTCGCCCCCTCCCTTCTGCGTAACAAAAAAAAACACTCATTTTATGTGTATAATGTAATACAGCGGCCGACGCAAATCAATGGCCGGTTTTCTAGTTGGGAAAAAATCTGACGGCCGACCCTTTTTTATGCGTCTAAGCCAAACAACCGTTACGGTTCCAACTGTATCCACCACGTGGCAACATACTAGTAGTTTGATCTGGCACCGCCCATCCAACCGTATGTGTTCACATTCACGCAGACAGCTTCGAGTAGCCCCATACAGTAGGTGGGCGCACGTGATAGCCACGCCACGTTTCGGCACAAAGAACTGACTTGGATAACAACTCACATGCCGGGCCGCGTGATTAGCTGGTGAAAAAAGTGCGTGCTTAGTTGGACTGCACAACAGACGACAGACTAATGAAAGAGCGACAAGTGGGTTAGTGAAGCCTGGTGGGATTAGCGAAATTGAAGCGGTAAACACGGAGATTGAGTCCAAGTAGGTGAATCAATGTGTGTTTTTTCCGCAGCCTAAAAGGGGAAACGGCAATGGCGGTGTTGGAATTTGAACCAACGGGGGAGACTGAAGACTTATCCAGAAACCCAGTGGAAGAAGAAGAAGTCTAATTAATTTGAATAAAATAACCAAAATGCCCTCGGCGTTGTCATTTATTACATGGTGGTGGAGCTTGACTGGATTGGAAAATTTACCTTCAATTTTGGCTTTACCATGGTCATTGGTCATACCTCCCATTGACTACAGCTTTCCATACTGGTGGTGCTGAGACTTGTGTACTCCGTTTGATGAAAAGTAGGAATAATAAAAAATACTTGGAATATATTTTTTATTTTTTAAAGAAAGAAAGTATGAATGATATATTTTTATTTCTGTGTTTAATTGGATGATTGAAAAATAAAAATTACTATTTTTTTTGCTGGCTAAGAGTAAGGATGACAATCGAGTTGTATTGTGTTAAGTCATTGCGGGTTTATATCGAACATTAATCACATATAACTCAACTCATTTAACTAATTGTGTCGTATCGAATTACGAGTTGACATGCTTATTTTCGTATCGTGTTCGTGTTCGAGTTAATCAAGTTTATGTCATAAAAATTCGTATTGAATTTGAGTCATGTCACCGTGTTAGTCAAAAATTTTCAACCTTGATTAAGATGAAAAAAATATTTTTTTAATTTTTAATTTTTAAAGTTATTTTTTAAATATATATATACACATATTTTATCATTATATTTTTATATGAAATTAATGTATGCATAATATATATAGGCAAATAAGATATATTTTAACACAAATAATTAACTTTTCATCCACTTTGTTTCCGATTTTGGAGAGATTGATTTTGGTAAGTTGAAAAGAAAGTTAATTCATCAACTTTTTCATTTTTCCTACTTTCCTTTCTTATCAAACATGATGTTTTATTTATCTCTCTAACTTTTCATTTTTCCATTTTTTCATCATACCAAACGGAGCAATAATCATCAATAAATAAGTTCTAAATTGATACAATTTTAAAATGGAGATGATTATTAAATATGTATAATCAATAATTTATATTAATATTTCACATTTAGAACACACAAAAAAGATTTTTTTTTTGTGAGTTTAAACATAAATACAATATGAATAACAATAACACGATACAAATAACAATTATTATTATTTTTAAAATGTGGCTTATAACCTAATTTTGAGACAAAGATTGACCGAACCCCGATTTTCAGTTCAAATTATATGGGTAAACTAATCTACCAAGTTTTTTCAAACTTAATAACTAATTGAATATTGAGTAATTATCATCCACACCTTCTATATATAGACACACGTTCAATGATACTTCTTCTATTATTCAAAATGTCATTGACACCTAAATAGGTTTTTTATAAACATTTCAAAACCACACAAATCAATTATTTTCTAATTTATTATATGTGTATGCTACTTCTATCATTTTATGAAAGTACTTTTTTTAATTATATTTTTTATTGTTTAATCACATATGCACGTCAATATGTACATTTTCATCCCACTTATTTTTTTCTAGTTTATCGTTTTTATTTTTAATTGTCCAACATTCATTCTATACCACAAAAAAATCTCCGGTCTAAATAAAGTATCTCTAACTCTTACTTTTTTTTTAAATTTGATTAAAAAAATTCTTAAAATTCTTCTTCAATCCTATACTCACATTCATACCAAATCAAGGGACACTCAATTTTTTAATTAAATTACCAATAGTTAAATTTCATTCTTTTTTAAAAGATATAATGGTCATATTCTATCTTTTTTTAAATTTTAGTTTATCATCATTCAAATTCGGGATTATACACCTTCAAATATAAGTTTTTTTGTTGAAGTATCTTATATAAAATCAAACTTATTTTATTCAAATATCGATTAAAATCTGAATAAAAAGTAAAGATACTCGAATAGTTACCGCAAGTGGTATGAATAAAATGATCATTTATTCTTACTTATCGAAAACATAAATTGATCATTTAAAGTTTAGAACCCCAGCATAAAAAAAAAAGGGCATTACAATTCATCAAAAAAAGAAGAAAGATGATGATAAACTTTACCCCAAAGCATCTTCTACATTTTGTCTCCTACCACTATTTTTCTTAAAGATCCAACCTCCTCCTCCTCCCAAAAGATCTTTCTATCAAATACAATCTACAGTATATTTAATCAATCAATCTTCTTTAGTTAAAATTACCAAGAAAACGTGGACAATCTCATCTCCTACACCTATAAAAAGGCTACCTCAGATTCTCTTTTTTGAATCCAAATTAACATATTTAATTTGAGGATCTGATTATCAACTGTACGTGATAAGGTTTGGCTTGGGAGGAGACAGCCTGGTCACAACTTGGAAAAACTGTTGGGGGAAATAATTACATTACGTCAGTAGTGTCACGTGATATAGTTGTTCATTAATAATTAAATAAATTTACAAATGAACCCGACTAAAATTTACAACCGTCCAATCATATAATAAATAATTACTTCCCTAATAGTAAATGTGTCATATTTTATTATTTTTATATTAGATAATTATATCATATCAACTTGACCAAACTTCTAGCACAAGTTTAGGAACATTTATACACCTCCCATGTGAGATAAATCCGGAATTTCCGACATAAGGAAGAGTCGGCCGCAGTCATTTTTCCCTAAAAATACGGGGGGCACTGTTTTAGCGTCTTATTCTTCCTCCTTAACCCCACAATGGCATAAAACTGTGATTTTATACATGACCAGGCAGTTTTATTAAACTAGTCTACTTAGTGAGACCCTTTCAACGTATGGGACTAAGCTTGGAACAATTTAGAAGCATCCTAAGACTAAACAACACCCACGAATTAGGTCATAAGTACAGAAAAATAAACCAAAGCAGATAATTCTTAACACGGTCCAACATGAGACTAGTATCAAATAGCAGGATATGATTTAATCCTAATTTCAACCGAGTTCGATTCATAACAAATTTTTAAACTTATTCAGTGAATAAATTAACTAATCTCTAGTTTAAGTTGTAATAGAAACGAATTGTAAATCCAGATGTGTTGATTTCGAATCTTAATAATTCATTAGAGTTAGACCAATAAGAGATTTATCTCTCTTTAGTATCATAGTCTCACACGTGGATGTCTTTCTTTTGATCAAATTAAAGAGGAGATTAATCGATATACTCGTAAACTGATTCAAACACCCAGATATATGAATATGAGTTGATCAAATAAACAACTTGTAACAAAATATAATTTAGACACAACCTTATTCTTGGCATGCTTAATTGACACTAAAAGGATGTAATGAGGAAGGTCATAGGACATGTTCCAAGAAGGTATAATTTTGTCAATTAAACGGAAAAAAAACGTTAGCGGACTTAATTGAAAGTTTAAATAGAAAAACATCCCATGAGAAAAGAAAAGTCATAGCACATGTTTGAAAGAGGTCAATTTCGTCAATTGCACAAAATTGGACCTACCATGTTAGGCATATCCTTATATGGATAAGGTTCAACAAATTCAATTCACAATTTCTTTTCTATTACTTATTTATTAAAATAAAATATAAATATTTTAAATAATTCATTTAAAATTCCACTCACCGCCATGACTTCGAAATTCCTTTGTTCTTCGTTCTTCGTTCTTCGCTTTGCCCACGCGTTTCCTCTGTTCATGTCCCCAAAGACTTGCTATAAATACCTCTTTCCGTCTCTCTTCTCTTTTCCAAACTGAAACCACAAAACATTTACACACACGGATATCCATATCCATTACCCACCAGAAAATGGTCGATTTAGACTGGAAATCAAAGATGGTGTCCTCCGATATAAATAGTAAATCGCCGAAACTCTCGAATAAACTCAAGATTTCAATACCACAACCGGCTAGAACCGGCGATTTAGCGCCGGCTTCTGAGGCTGCTTGTTCGGCTTACGAGCACTACCTTCGACTTCCGGAGCTGAAAAGGCTATGGGGTTCGAAGGAGTTTCCGAATTGGAAAAATGAGTCTGTTCTTAAACCGGCTTTGCAGGCTATGGAAATTACGTTCCGGTTCGTTTCCACCATTTTGTCCGACCCTAGACCGTACGCGAACCGGAGGGAATGGAGGAGAAGGCTCGAGTCTCTGAGCATGAGTCAGATTGAAGTCATAGCGATGTTATGTGAAGATGAAGAAGAGGATAGCGAGGCACGTGGCACAGCGCCAATCGTTGATTTGACATCATCCGATGGTGTATTGTCTCGGGAAAACAGCTCGGCGGAGGTCTGGAAGCTCGCCGGAGATGCGACGGTGGTGAGTCGAACCAGCGAAGCTAGCTTGCTTCCACGGCTGGCCTCGTGGAAGAAATCGGAGGATATTGCAGAGAAGATTTTGTACTGCATCGAGTGCGAGATGAGGAGGTGTCCGTACACCCTAGGTTTGGGCGAGCCAAACCTCGCCGGAAAACCTAGCTTGGACTACGATCTGGTCTGCAAGCCGACGGAGCTTCGTTCTCTGAAGAAAAGCCCCTCCGATCAAGCAAATTTGAATAATTTCGAAAATCAAACTCTCTACACAACGCACCAGATCTTAGAATCATGGATCTATGTTTCTCAACAGCTCCTGAATCGCATCACAGACCGAATCGATCGCAAGGACATCGACAAAGCATCAAGTGATTGCTGGTTAGTGGAGAAGATATGGAAACTCTTAGCAGAAATCGAAGATCTACATTTACTAATGGATCCGGACGATTTTCTCCGATTGAAAAACCAGCTCTCGATCAAAGCATCGACGGAGTCTGAATCCTTCTGTTTCCGATCAAGATTGCTCATCGAGATCACGAAGCTCTCGAAGGACTTGAAGCACAAAGTTCCGAACATCCTTGACGTTGAAGTGGACCCAAAAGGAGGTCCAAGAATACTAGAAACCACCATGAATCTGTACATGAAAAAGGAGGGTTTTGAGAGGATTCATCTTCTTCAAGGCTTGCAGGCCATCGAAGCGGCGTTAAAGAGGTTTTACTATTCGTATAAGCAACTGATTGCGATTGTGATGGGGTCTTTGGAAGCAAAAGGTAATGGAGGTTTTGCGAAGGCGGAGGATTCGTTGGGGCAGATCTTTCTTGAGCCGACGTATTTTCCAAGCCTTGACGGAGCCAAGACGTTTCTGGGGGATTACTGGAGCCATGAACGTGGAAGGTACTGTCCGGAGAAACGAACTCGGGGGAAATGAGGGGGAAACCTGTGTTGACTCGGTGTTGACTCTAGGTTGAATGGATTGAGTTGACTCGGTCAGGTTTTTTTTTTTGAGAAAAAAAAAACCCTGACTGAGTTGATGAGGTTTGAAGGGGATAATTTAATTATTAACTAGGACAGGTTGGGTTGACTCAGTTGGGTTGGGATTGTTTGGAATTAAAAAGTCAGGTCATATTATTATTTTCTTCTGGTGATAGAACTACTTGTAAAATTTTGCCATATTATTCTTATAAATTATTTTTAATTCTTTTATATTTTCAAGTCTAATAATAAGAGGTGGTCTTCCTGATGGTCCGTTTCGCAGTTAGAAAGAGCTGTCGACACAAATTTAGATATCCTATAACCTGAAAAAAAAAAAAAAAAAAACTAGTGTTATTGTTTAATATATGAAAACAACGTAATTCAGATTGAAATGAAGCAGCTAATGTTAGCTTCCCCTCTTCTAGTCGTGCATTCTTGCAGGTCGTAGACAAATGTTCAATGGATAATAATTCTAAACTTGGTGACTACTTCGACTAATCAAAGTTGGCCAACTTTGACCAAAAGCCTAAGGCAAACGTTCCATTAATCATGCTATAAAAGTCATGCCGTATGTAATGATAATTATTTAGACTAACGAACCGTACCACATCATTATTATCTTATAAAAAAAATTAAAATAAAAAAATAAATCTTACTTCTTCACATGAGATAGTTATTATATTACACTTAATTAGTAGTTATTGAATTAAGAGAAATTCAACTATCCGTATTCTTATTGACTTATAACACGAGAAAATAATAATCACGTTGTGTCATCATTACAGTTAATATTTTCTCTCAAAAGAGAGAGAGAGAAAGAGACATAGAAGTTGGAAGAAGCCAAGAGAGGTAGAGCAATAATGTACAGGCGATCATCGACGGTTCGAGGGCGAGCCATATGTAGTTAATGAGTAAATAAACTTGGGGTAATTATAGAAATATATAATCTATCAGATTATACTGTACAGTAAGTGGGCTTTAATAATGGTCCAATAGGGATTTAGACTTTTGGGCTTTTATAACCCCAATCTAAAGAATTTTTTCAAGCCCAAAAATTTGGACCGAGGGCATATAGGCCCATACAAATACATTAGCTCCTCCTTCCTCACGCCTCTGTACTCTCTTCACTCTCGCTCATCCGAACGGTCATAGATCTGGAAAACAATGGCGTCAAGCAATCAAACAGAGTTGTTACAATTTACACGTGTCAGCGAAGGTTCACCCCTGTTAGAAAATATCGCAAGGAAGATGTTTGATAGAAAATCACAGAGAACTATGAGTAAATGAAAATGTATTCTTCTCCTTCATTCTGCATTCCAGCTCATACAACAGTCAATTTATACACAACAAAAATATTTTTTTCATAACAAATTTTACAGAGTAAATCAATAGATGAATGACACGTGTTGCTTTTGAAAGATTCTTCAGCTGTGAGAATTCTACTCAGGTGTTGAAGCAGGTGTAGGTACATAGCTTCTAGATGAGCTGCTCTTTTGAAGATCTGGATCTGATGTGGTAGAGGATAGATGAATTTTGAGATCCCCCCTACAAGTGAAAATGGTCTGGAAGAACAGTGAAACTTGTCCTGAGAGTAGTAAACCGAGGAATGGAGAGAGGCTTGGTGAGAATGTCTGCAAGCTGGTCTTTGTTGGACAGAAAAGATACCTAGAGTGTTTTGGCATGAATTCTGTCCCGCAAAAAAAGATAATCTATATCCACATGTTTCATTCTAGAATGCATCACAGGATTAACCGATAAGTATATGGCACCCAAATTATCACAATAAAAGGTAGGAGGTTGAGACAGAAATATACCAAGCTCAGATAGAATAGATTGAATCCAGAAAAGCTCACTGGTAGCATAAACTAGAGCCTTGTATTCAGCCTCTATGCTGGATCTAGCAATGGTTGGTTGTTACTTGGAATTCCAAGAAATGAGATTCTTAACGAGAAATATACAAAAACCATCGGTAGATTTCCAATCGACGGGACAACCTGTCCAATCAGCATCGAAAAATGCTGCTAAAGTGAGTGAAGAGGTAGCAGTAAGAGTGAGGCCATAGTCCATGGTTTGTTTGAGATAGCGGAGAATATGTTCCACTGCTTGCCAATGTGAAATGCAGGGGGCATGCATATATTGGCAAACACGATTGACTGAGAAGACAAGATCAGGTAGAGAAAGAAGAAGATATTGCAAGCTCCCAACGACATTGCGATAGAGGAATGGATCCTCTATTGCTGTAAAGTCAAGTGCAGTCAATTTAAGAGAGGGTGACATCGGACTGCTCACTGGTTTACAAGTACTCATATTGGTTTTTGTGAGCAAATCAAGAATATATTTTTTCTGAGATAGACAGAGACCAGTGGATGTCCTATGACATTGAAGAACAAGAAAATAGTGAAAGTCACCTAGGTCTTTAATAGGGAAGTGAATGCAAAGGAGATTAAGAATGTGTGTAATAAAGGACGGATGAGAACCAGTGAGAAGGACATCATCAACATACACTAACAAATACATTGTGATGGAATTATGTCAATAGACAAACAAGGAAGTATCAAACTTGGACATGGTGAAACCTAATTCAAGAAGATGTGAACTGAGACGACCATACCAGGCTCGAGGAGCTTGCTTATGACCATACAGTGCACGATTGAGTTTACAAACATATGTGGGGAATTGAGGATGTAGAAACCCAGGAGAGTGGGTCATATAAACATTTTCATCCAAAAACCCATGGAGCAATGCGTTTTAAATGTCTAATTGCCGAATGCGCCAACCAAAGGAGACAGCAAGAGAGAGGACTAACCTTATAGTCGTGGGTTTCACAACTGGACTGAAGGTCTCAGAGTAGTCAAGTCCTTCGAGTTGGTTGTAGCCTTTGGCTACAAGACGTGTTTTCCTGCATTTTAGAGAGCCATCAGCCAAAATTTTAGATTTAAAAATTCATTTACAACCAACTAAATTATAATTAGAAGAGGTAGGAACAAGAGACCATGTTTGGTTAGAAAGTAAAGCGTCAAACTCAGATTGCATAGCTTGACGCCATTTTGGAAACTTGGACGCCTGGGTGAACGTGGTGGGCTCATCGGGTGGTGAAACCGCAGTAGAGTGTGCCTGAAGAAGAGGCCAACTGATAGTGCCGTCGGTGTGGATTTTAGGGAAGTGAAGGTTAGACTTTGAGCGGGCTTGCATGAGGTGAAGGTTGCTAGTTGAAGGAGGTGGAGAGGAACATGCCCTAGCAGAAGTAGAATTTGGGGGTGAATTGGAATCGGGGGAAGAGGAATTGAGAGATGGATTACAATCGGTTGGGAATTGATCACGTGAAGGAGAATATGTAAGTTGATCACGTGAAGGAGAAGGTATAAAAGATAAGTGGGATGGTCTTTGAGAATATGTATCAGGCCAAGCTGGAGACGATGGAATAGGTAGGCCGTGCGTTGGAATATTGGGTAAGTGATTTGGAATAGAGCCGAATGAGGGAGGAAATGAAATAGCAGAGTTTGGATCTGGATCGTGGGTAGAAATATTGGGCCAAGTCGGCTGAGAACATGAATTAGAAGGCTGAAAAGGATTAAATTGATCTGGTTTAAGAGAAAAATATAGAGTGAGTTCGTTGAACATCACATCCCTGGGTACGTACATGCGTGAAGTGGGAGGATGAAAACAGAGATACCCGTAGTGATTAGGGCTGTTACCAAGAAATAAACAAGGAACAGAACGATATTAAAATTTATGAGCATTAAATGGGCGAAGATTTGGCCAACAAAGACAGCCAAAAGTCTTGAGAAAAATGTAGTCTGGAGGTTTGTTAAACAGAATTTCATATGGGAATCGATTTCGTAAAATAGGGGAAGGAAAACGATTGATTAAGATGGTAGTAGTGAGGAAAGCATCAGACCAGAATTTGTATGGAATAGAGGCATGAGCAAGAAGAGCTAAGCCAGTTTCTATTATGTGTCGATATTTTCTCTCAATGGTTCCATTTTGGGGGTGAGCATATGGGCATGAAATCTGGTGAGAAATGCCAAACTGTTGTAACAATTTATTTAAAGGACGAAACTCACCAACCCAGTCAGATTGCAATGCAAGAATTTTTGTATTAAACTGAGTTTCAACATAGACTTTAAAAGATAAGAAAGTAGTGGTTACGTTCGATTTACATTTCAAAGAAAAAAGCCAAAGATATCAGCTGTAATCATCGACAAAAGAAATATAAAAACGAAAACCACCACGAGACAAAAATGGAGCAGTACCCCATACATCGGTGAAGAGGAGTTGAAGAGGTGCAGTAGAAGTTGATGATTGACGGTGATAAAGTAGTCTGTGGAGCTTGACTTGACAACATGAGGAACAGAGTGAATTATCAGAGGTAGAAGTAGTCGACAAAGAAGCTTGAGATATAATACGCTTGACAAGAGACATGAACGGATGACCAAAGCAGGCATGTCATTGTGAAGGAGAAGCACAGAGAGTGGTGTAAGCTTGTGGAGATGGGGGAGGTGGAAAAACATACATTCCATCCTTAGTGCTGCATTTGAGAAGAAGAGTCTTAGTATGAGAATCCTTCACATAGAAATAGGAAGAGTGAAATTCAAAGAAGACTTGGTTATCATCACAAAACTTTTTAACAAAGATTAAATTCTTTGAAATGGAAGGAACATGATATAGTTGAGAGAGAGAGAGAGATTGTCGGAAGTTGAGGGCATAGTGGAGCTGCCAACATGCTGAATTGGAAGAGAAGAACCATCACCAATAGTCACACGTTGATCTCCACGGTAGTCGGTGGGATTGAGTGTAAGATTGTTGAAGTCATTGGTGAAGTGATGCGAAGCACCCGAGTCTGGATACCAGTTGACATGCAGAGTGAGAAACAGAGGAGCAGAAGAGGGCACAACAGAATAGTTGGCAGAGAGGGAAGGTGGTGGAGGTGACTGAAAACTGTGATTGAATCTATGGTAATAGTTGAGAGCTGTGTGACCTGGTTTCAAGCAGACTTGAAATGTAGGTCGAGTAGAATTGTAAGAAGGGGAAGCATTACGACCACCAGACCGACCTCTACCTCAACCACTACGAGAACCACCACGATCTCGACCACCATGTGCACGACAGGAGTGTACAGAGACCTGTTTAGATGAGAAATTTGCAGAAAACTCGAGAGAAGCAGTTAAAGCTAGAGATTGATGAGATAATTGGGCTTCATGATTCAACAGATGGCTATACACTTGAGAGGGGGAGAGAGGGTCAACCCAAGTAGTAATAGAGGTAACCAGTGAGTCAAAATTGGTGTCCAGTCCAGCCAAAAGGTAAGTAATAAATTCGGTGGGAGGGAGAGATTTACCAGCTGCAGCAAGTGTATCACAAAACAACTTAGCTTTTTGAAGTATTCAGCAACAGGATCGGAGCTTTTTTTCAATATAGCAAGCTGGCATTGAACTTGCATTATACGGGCTTGAGATTTAGCCGCAAATAGTTCCTCAAGAATAAGCCAAATGGCTCGGGAAGAGGTAGCTGGAAGAACATGGGCAATGAGAGTCTCGGACAGGGATGAAAGATGAACACTCGTGACAGCTTGATCTTGTTGCTGCCATGCAAGAAAATCAGGAGTAGGTTTGTCAGTGGCATTGATAAAAGGAGCAGGGGAGGACCCATCCAAGAAGCCGAATAGGTTTTGGCCACGAAAATATGCCGTGATTTGTAGTTTCCAGATAAGATAGTTATCTTGGTTAAGTTTAATTGCGACAAGATTGGAGGAGATAGGGAGAGAAAGGGAGGAGGAGTCGGTGGCCATGGCGACGTGAGTCTTCCTGGCTTACGATGATACCATGTTAGAGAATATTGCAAGGACGATGTTTGATAGAAAGTCACAGAGAACTCTGAGTAAATGAAAATGTATTCTTCTCCTTCATTCCGCATTCCAGTTCATACAACCGTCAATTTATACACAACATAAATATTTATTTCATAACAAATTTTACAGAGTAAATCAATAGATGAATGACACGTGTTGTTTCTGAAAGATGCTTCAGCTGTGAGAATTCTACTCAGGTGTTGATGCAGGTGCAAGTACACAGCTTCTAGATGAGCTGCTCTTTGGATGATCTAGATCTGATGTGGCAGAGGATAGATGAATTCTGAGAACCCTCTGGTGATCTTCAACATCTGCCACTGCTAGTGCTATGTGAGATCACTTTATTTGTCAAGCATCAGAAGAACGCAGCTTAGCTTTTAGCAGTTGTAGTTGTTTCTATGATCTATTTTCAAGGGGGAATTAATGACCAATTTTATCAAGTATTGGCATGTTTTTATGCAAAAAAAAAGATGTTTTTATTTAATTTTATTATTATAATTATTAAGTTAACTCTTGGTTTATTAAAAAAAATATAAACATGAAATCAATTAATGGATAATGGAATATTGAACTTAAATCTTAGCATTAAGTTTATTTATTAACGAGTTATATGGGTTAATACGAACACGACATAAAAATAAAAAAATTAGGTCAATACAATATGATTAATTAAACGAATTGAGTTATAATTGATTAGTGCTCGACAAGAACCCATGAAATAATATGATACCAACATGCGTGTAATAATATAATTGACTATTGCCACCCATGCATGTAACTATTGTACAGGTAGCGCCGGTTCAGGTCCCTGAACTTCAATTCAACTGATTGCACTTCTGATCGTTTGTCAGGCAACATGATTGGCATTCGATCCGAAGACAGAGTGCACATTGCTTCCCCTAAAACCCTGATAATGGTGTCTTGTTAGTGGGTGTTTTAAGAACTTCCACTACTCAGAGTCCTGACAAACCTAGTGGAGACAACAAAATAAAATTACCGAAATTTTTGGGCGGCCTAGATTTCACGCGTGCCTCTCTCTCTCTCTCATACACACACACACATACAGACAGACCACCATGGTAGACTTCTCGATACTCACTGAAAAACATTTCCTGTGTTTGTGTATGTCGGAGGTGTGATCGAAACACCCCCACTTTCACTTTATCGTTGAGATAAAGAGGAGGAGAAAAGATGTGTCAGGATCTTCTTGGACCATTGGAAAGTACCAAGTATATCCGACGCATGGCACTTTCACCAATCTCACCTTTCGATACTTCCTATAACCAACTGCTTTACCATTTAAAACTATTTTTTTTTAAAATAACGTTAACCCCTTGTTTGGATAATTTGAAAGTTGCTCTGGACCAGAGGCAGCAGAGTGGGGATTATAATGGTGGTAATTGGGGATGTATTGAGGGATCAGATTAGATTAGATCTTAGGAGAGTTGTGGGGAGAAAAAAAATTGAAGAAAGAGACAACTCTATATAATTTGCAAGAATCAGTTATACTGCTTTTGTAGGGTGGAATTAGCTAATAGTGAACCGTAAACTCAAATATTTTGACTTCGGTATTCATTGGTGATTCCTATATTTAATCAATAGTTATTTGATAAATTGAAACAAAACATGTTTCATATACCGAATCTTAAAATGTCCGAGACTATACCCAGTTGAATTGAATCGAGTTCGTGCAATCGTCAAAAGTTTTGATGAAGTATCAATTAAAACACACGTTTGAGACATTTTTCTTAAAAGAAAAAAGAAACATGCCTAAAAGTTAGGTAGAATGCATCAAACAATAACGCCAAGAGCTAACAGACATATAAACTCTATAATAAATGTAAGAGCAACATTCTTGGGAATTGTAGAAAGCACGCACAACAAATCGAACCTGAATAAAGAATCACAAAGTGTATCAAAACAAGGGGTTCCGACCGGCAAAGAGTGGGATAAGAATAAACAAAGGATTAGAGTGAAAAGAACAGCTTAGACTGTTACACAAAGTAGGGAAAGATAACCTGTTGATCAATACGATCCTCAGCTGTCTGGGAATTATAAAAGAATTGGAACTTAAAAATTTAATATAATTTATTGATATAAGAGTAATGTTATACTGACCAAATTTTGAACTCAAATGATATGACAGTTGAGTTGTGTTTTTTTGTTTGGTGCAAAGTCATTTGGGTCCCAATAAAAACATCAAATAATATGTTGTCATATCATTTAGGCTCTAAATTTAGTCTCAAAATTTTGTGAGTATAGCATTACGCTAGATGTAATAATGTAGTTTCATTATAACTATTAGATGAATATTAAATTCCAATATTTGATAAGACCCACAATCAATTTGGATCAATAAAATAGATTCCAATAATATTTTTTCTCTCTCATTATAAAAAGCTTCATGCCGAGAGAGAGAGAGACTATTGCAAATGCTTCAAAAACCAAGTATTGTTAGCATAAAAACCTAATTTGACAAGGTAGTTCGAATAGAGTTTATTATTGCGGGTCTTAAATTTGATAGTCGGACCTAATTTAAAGACTCAAAACAATGTTGTTGTCTTTGAATTGATAGTAGACTTCATTAACTGTTGTGACTCGCTACTAATCTAATGATCACTATATATTAGATTATGAAATTAAGTTTCAATAATATTTTTTGTTTAGATACCTAATATATTGTGACTTTTGGATTGACTGTAGATTCTATCAAATATTAAAACTTAGTGTTGATTCAACAATTCTTAAAAAATCATATTATTATGTTAACAAATTATGTCAGATTTTTAACTCCAAATAACATTATTTAAAAGTAATTATGAGACAACCAGCCTATAAAATTTATATTTAGCAGCCAGAGACAGAAGCTTGACGACATAAAAAATGCCAAAGTTGGTCCTTTCTAGTTGGTCGTGTTCTTGTCTCTCTCCTCTCAAATCTCAATTCGGTGGCTTCAGTGTCGTCTAGTTTATGTTTCCACACCCTCAAAAGAAGGCCTAAACCCAATTTTTTTTTTGACTGAAGAGGACGCATGGGTCAACTAAACTCAGTATCTATGTCAGTAATGGCGATCACAACCTTCCAGCTAAGATCAGACAATGTGAACTTTGACTTTCACCACCATTGATCTTCTTTGCCAGTAAACATGAATAACTTTTAGCAGACGTGTACTATTTTATGGGAAAAGATTGGATTACTAGTATGTCTTAACGGGTTTGTCCCCATTACATCAACCTCCTTAATTATTATCAGCACGACAAAATTAAACTATGTCACAAGTTTATAAGTGCACTATCAACTCAAGATTCTTGAACACTATTTAAATACCTACTACTCTGACATATATTGCCTCATAATTGAACCAAGTAGATATCAAAACACATCAAATTTTAGTCGATTTGAATCTGAATTTAATCTAAATACTTTTACCTGAATCAGATATGATAACTTCTTGGTGCGTGCCAGTAATGCAAGTGGGGATCTGACAGGCGAGACCAACTCCTTCGCTGGTTGGCGGCTGAGAGAAGAGAACAAACTGCTATAGTATACCGAATTCATTCATTATAGTATTATCGGATATTTTTGTATATCTTGGTATTGGATGGCTACAAGATAGGACATTAACATATACGAATCTGAACCGATGAAATGTAATATAATGAATTCCAATTCGATTTTAAATAATTAGACAAAAGTACTCGTTCAAATCAAATTAATCTAATTCAAACTTAGATTGGATACGGATGTATGACAGCCTCGAAACCAAGACTCATACACCCACTTAGAGTTTTTTAATGCAAAAGTTGAGAAGTTACCTCTTTGTCTGCCCGCAGAACGAAGCTTTGAACAGTGGCAGCTTTTGTGCATGTCTATCTCTCTCTACACAAAAAACCAAGCAAAAACAATGCGATCAAAATCCTCAAAGTTCCATCTCCCAGTCCCTAAAATCAGAGTAGAGTGACATAAACAAAAGGCTTATTCTCCTGCACTTACACCTCAAATTAAACAAATCATCTGATCTTCCTATATAAATGCACACGTACTTAAAACTCTTTTTGAGTACTAAAGATCAGTGTTTTAGAAACTAGTCATACAAGTTGTTCCTTTCTTTGTTATGGAAGAGGGAATGTCAGGCTTTTGTATTAAACCACGCGGTGGTGGTGGGGTTGGTGGGGGTGGCGGTACCAAGTGTGGAAGGTGGAATCCGACCACTGAACAGGTTAAAGTTCTGACTGATCTGTTCAGGTCTGGACTCCGAACCCCTAGTACTGATCAGATCCAAAAGATCTCTTCGCAGCTGAGCTTTTATGGTAAGATCGAGAGCAAGAATGTCTTTTACTGGTTTCAAAACCATAAAGCTAGGGAAAGACAGAAACGTCGCAGGGTTTTGGTTGATGAACGAAATGAGATCCACCGAGAAGACAAAGTTGCCACAGCAAAACGTAAGTCAACAATTTAAAACAACACTTGAAATACTTTCTTGAGCATTTTCCTTCACTTTCTTTCATTTACCAAGAACCAAACAAGGAGGTTCAGCAATAAAATAGTACAAAAAGTATATATGTAAGAATATAATTAGTATATACTCTTTTTTTTTTCTTTTGCAGATTTTGTAGAGATAAATCAGGTTTCGGATCCTGAAAGAGTGGTTGAGACCTTGCAACTCTTTCCATTGAACTCATTCGGGGAATTGGAATCGGAGAAGCTGAGGTTTTTTGCGAAGGAAGGAAAGGAGAATACGTCGTTTTCTTATAGTTTTGGGGCCGATATGAATCATCCACCATTGGATCTGCGTTTGAGTTTCCTGTAAACAATGCTTAGAAGGAATCTTAATATAATTCTCAAACATTTCATGTTATGATTCGAAGATCAGCTCTTAGGTTAGCAAGATAAAACAAGAAGAAGAAGAAGAAAAATATTACAACTTGGTAAAGTGACGGAGAAAGTTTATGTCGTGAGTTGTACAATGCACGTAGCTCTAGATATTGAAACTCTATAAAAGCTTCGACATTCTCCTCTGCATCTTCATAACATCATGTTTTTCTCTGTGTTTACTCTGTTTGATATTTAAAAAAACGAGTAACGTAATGTAACTCACATTTGCATTCCAAATGAAGACACACTTGCATTCCAAATGAAGAGAAACAATTGGATCTGTGAGTCCCATTTAAAAAAAATTAATGGGATCCACTCACCTAATGGTCTCTTTCATTTGGGATGAAAATTTGGGTTATGTAGTATGTTCTCTATATATATGTGGTAATTTCCTTTAAATTGGAGCAATGTTTTATATCTTAAATTTGTATCTCAAATGTACATCTCAAATCAACGAAAACCATTGGATGAGTGAGTCTTATCAACTTTTTTATTAAGACCTACTGATTCAACCATCCTTATTGATTTAGAATGTAAATTTTCCAACATTTTTTCTCTAATCAACGGTTATGTTCTATTGATTCGATTCGTTGTCTTGTATGGATCCGCTATGTAGGGTTACAATGAAATAGTTTAGAGAATTGATCATATTGTAATTGGTCAAAAAAATCTCTCTTTGAATTTGTGTTGATTCGTAGGCTCTAAACTTTGGTGATACGTATAAATTAATATGAATAACTGTATGAATGGAGAGATATGAGAACCCGATCGCTTCTCTCATTTCTTTCTTTTTGGTTATATTTATATCAGCGCTTAGGCTTCCAGATGTAAATGTGTCAATGAGAAAAAGAGGAGGTGCAATTGTTTCATTTAGGCCCAGGATAGGAAAGTTGGGAGAAATGATTCTTGAAATGTTGCCTAAAGATCTTGCATTTACAGTTTTCCTTCCCTCAGAGAAAGCATTTGTTCAGCCTGATGACAATGAAGAAGAAAGAATGCAGAAATAATAGATAAAACTCTTGACTTTAGATTTTAGTTGTAGCTGTGTCAGACTTGTGTTATGATCCATGTTATTACCCCTAACAACCAGTTGCAACTTGAGGTACTACTAATTGTTGATGTACGTTTAAAATCTGAAGATACTAAGCTAAAAACCTCCTCGTCTCAACCGCCAAGCTTAGATGATCACCATTAGATTGATATGAGGATGAATGAGAGATTACTTAATCAATTGTTTTCAAGTTCTCAATAATGTCAAAAAGTCTAGAGAAATTAAAAAAAAAAAGGGGACATGGATTGAAAGCCTTTTCTAGTTCTTTCTTCTGGTACTGATCATTGAACCTAAAGTTCAGATTGCTGTGAAATGATCTAAGCATGTCTTTTTTTTTTTTTTAACCAGCAGGGCTGTTGTGTTCCCAAAACAGTCTCGTTGTCTCTCTTCTTGTTATGTCTGTAATCTCTATCAGATTGTGAACCGAGGGAGTTGATGAGTCTATATCCATTCCATTAGCTCCTAATTCTGCTTTATCAATTGCATCGCGGTTCAGTGGTAAGCCTTAAGCTCATTTGGTGGGGGGAGGTTTGCCGCAAGGGGGCGATCCTCGACACCTTCTTCGTGGGTCGGAAAGTTCTCCGACAGGTTTTGGTGGACTTGAGGGTTGACAAGAGCTTTACTCATGTTCTAAGTTGAGACCATCAAATAAACAAGAAATCAGAAGGAAAAAGCGATAAAAACTGTTCCCACAGACGACGCCAACTGATGGTGATACAAAAATAACAGCTCATGTCCAGTTGTTAAGGGGTTAGTGGACCTAGTAAAATTATGAGGACCTGTGGGTAATCAATAGAAAGAAAGACACACAGAAGATGAGTGGTTCGCCCCAGCTCTTGGGTTGAGGTTACATCCACTATAATGGAGTATTTTCCTCCCTGGGGTTATATATTGATTCTCTGATGAATACAGTCAGGTTATAGGCGCTGGGCCATTACAAGAAGCTACACTCAGCTTCCTCTATTCTTAGGGAAGGTGTTGTCCGAAAGGAGATGGAGGAGAAAACGACCTAGACGATGAAGAGGAAGAAGAAAACCTTTTTTTTTTT
>CM042185.1:6130346-6143188 GCA_023539305.1 Ilex asprella
AGAAGAGTCATATTATAACATTTTTTGTTACTTTGAAAGTGTAATATAAAAAATTTAATATTTGAAGGTACAAATTAAAAAAATTAATTTTGGTTATGATCGATTATCATAAAAATGGTAAAAATAACTACACATTTTTTTTAAATATTAACATAAATTGTAAATTGCTTCCAAAAAATATAATTTTTTTATTATAAAATACCCACAAAAATTATAAAAAATATTCATAAAAATTAAAAATACGGTAGTAATTTTTTTCCCCACTAACATAGTCTTGTCCATCACTTCACCATTTTGTCCTTCATGAGCACGACGACAACATGTTAACCAAAATCTGCAAGCTAATTAGTGGTGTGACGCTGCATTTCCAATAATGCAACACCAATACTGTTTAAAGAACGATGTTATTTGGATACAATTTGAGGACTTAATGATTATTGTCATTAAATTATTAATGAGTCTCAACATTAAATTATTAATGAGTCTCAACATTAAATTATTACTGAATCTTAACATTATTAATCTAATGATCATAATACATTAAATCTCTAAATTATATTTCACTTGCATTATTGATGCTCAAATGGTGACTTTTGACTACTTCGAGATGCATGCATTGTCTATCAACTTAGCATGGGAAGACTGACAAGGATTGTCATACATTGATGCAATGGACCAAAACTATTGTTGGCTTTTCTATCAATCGTTGATGGAAAGATTTATAGACCAATATTTTCATTCGTTTGCACAATTCTCGTTTTATACCCTAAACTTTTTCGTATTTCGACTTTCAAAATTTGGATAAGAGGGTTCGTGGGAGGGGTAACGCCCTCCAAACCGAGATTTGTTGTTGATGGGTTCGACAACTTTCCTTTCTATTGTAATATTGTGACTAAACTAGAAAAAAAACTTTAAAAAAAATTTGAAAATCCACTTGTGCGATACATACGGGGCCAAAAAATTATTCGGATCGTTGGTTTTGAATTAAATAATTTATAACAAATGATTGAAAATTTAATTTAAAAAATTACAAATAAGAAAAAAAAAATACACACGTGACACGCTTTCATTGACAAAAAAAATTGAGGCACTACATCGTAAAGTATATTTTAGTATTGTGACACTCCCTTAAATCACAGTTTATCTTGAGTAATGTTACATAAACTTAAAAAATAGATTTGATAATCACAATCACTGAATACATAGTGAGTTTCAATAAATACTAAGAGCATCTCCAACGCCCTCGCCAATTGCTTTCTTTACACCATTTTAGCCAGCAAATTCCAAATCCCAGACTCCAACGCTCTAGCTATCCAGCTTGCAAAATAGCTGAGGGCTTTCTTGCTAGCCAGATCTAGTGAAGGTTTACCAGCTCGCTAGTTGCTGCCTTTTCTCCATTTCTGTACAAGTTCCTTCTATTTCCTTCTTCATCCTAGTCAGATCAGATATTGAAGTTTCAAAGATAATCTCTATTGTTGGCAAGCCAAGCGGACGTCATCAACGTTAAGGTTGCCACCGATTACCCTCCCTCTGCTCTTCTCCATCGCCAATGCCTTCAGGTATTCATTTCTTTACCCTTCTGCTCGTCGCTACCCTATTTCTATTCCTCTTTTTCCCCTTCTCTATCACCACCGTAGCACCACCACAAATCGAAATCGCACACACACGCACACGCATACACACAGAACACATCACACACTCACAAATTGAAATCACACACAACATAGCACAGACGCACACAAAAACAGGCACACACCCCATAACACTAGCACACACAAAAAATTCAAATTTGTTGTTAGTTTGGTGTGGATTTGCGGTCAACAATAATGGACATCAATTGTTTGTTGAAATTTCTGACAGACTCTACTATTGATTTTTCTTTTGATTGGTATGAATTTACTGTGTACAGAATTTTTTTTAGTGTAATTGGTTGAAATTATATTCATCTTTGATGTGGTTTTGTTTGCTTTTTGCAATTATTGTTATGAAATTTGATTGGATTCTCTTTCTTGGATTTTAATTGATTCTTTCTCAAAATTTAATATCGTCTTGTTTGCTTATTAGGTTGACATTTGATCCTTATCTATTCTTTGGGCTTTGATTGTATTTTACTGCCCAGTAAATGTATCAAATATTGTACAGTAGAATTTTCATTGAGGGTTTTGTTCTGCAAGATCCGTTGTCCTTCACTCATCTTTACCCTCCAGGGCCATTGAAATTATTTGCTTTCTTATAGGAATTTTGGTTCTATGGAAGTAAATTATATGGTTGTGTTATGAAATTATTTTCCAAACATGAAGTTGGTTCTATAATGTGGTATGCTTCATTATTGGTTTTCATTTATATAATGTTGAATGTAGACCTACTCAGACCTGCCATTCAATCCTGGTATGTGCTGCATCTAACTAGTTGGGCAATAATTTTTTTAGGGAATATGATCATTGATAGTAAAGCCCTCAATATGAGTTCACAATCTTCCACTACTGGTTTATTTTCTTAGTGTTTGTTCAGGTTCTCAAATGCTCTTGCAGCATGATTTTTATTAGTCATTTTTTGCCCAATTTCGGCAGTGAACCTTTATGCACCTTTCTTTTGAACTTTTTTCATCAACAATGTAGGTTTTCTGATGGATGAACATGAATATTACTTCACCAATCTCTTGAACGACGGAACAAACGTAGATGAGTTTAACACTCAATCAGTAGACCAAATAAGTCATTATTCAACAATACGAGTGTCATGCCTCCAATTCAAGCTGAATATTTTAAGCACCTCTAGATGGAAATCATGACAAAGAAAATGTAGTTTTTTCTTATTCGTGGACTAACAACTTTTGAGAGTAAAAAATGTTAGAGTTTATGGGATTCAACCTTAGTTCAATACTGGTTTATCCAAGTTTTTCGTTTTAGTCTTTTTTGGGAATGTCTTTTTACACTTGATTGCTTTGGACTGTTTTGGAATTTCATGGAGTTGGGTTTGCAGGCAAAAATTAGGAACTATCTTAGGGATGTGAGTTAAGAAGATGATGCTAGTTGCTGAGAGTATGCTTTGATTTCTGGGCAGTTGGTCTGTGTATTCTGAATGGCCTGATTTGCTTATGCAGTCTGAGCATGGTTCTTGGCCTAGACAGTGTCTTCTCTGCATTGGACTGTAGTGATTTGTTCTGTTGTGCATTGGTTTGAAGTTTTAAAAGCATTGGATCTGATATTGTCGAATCAGTGCAATTCCTGTATTTCTGTAAGAGATGAATGTTGCAAGGTCATAAACTAATGTTCCATTTGAGTAAGAAATTACTGCAATTTGAGCTAGCATAATGGCTTCTTTTAAATGTGATCATGCATTTTGGACTAGTGCTGAAGATGTGTGACACTGTGGTTTCAAACCTATCAATTTCATTTTGTTAGTTGATTGAAATAATCCGATTTCCTTGATAACTGAAAGAATGCCATGTTTTATAGCGGTTCTAAGTGGTGAACCATCCATGATTATGCAATCATGGGGATGAGGCAGCTGAGGTACTGATGGCTTCATGTTTTAATTGTTAGAAAGTACTCAACCAAATAATCTAGTTTCCTTTGATGCATTAATTTGCAATCTGTTTGGCCTTTGTAGAGACTTATTTTGGAGGAATCTCATTTCATAACAGACTGTATTGTATTATAGAAGCACATTTCTTTCTCAAAATCTACATGGTAAATTTTCTTGTACTTGATTGCCCTTCTACATACAATATAATACTTGCACGTCCTGCCCTCAATGCCTTAAGGGCAGTACCCTCTACTTACCACCTTCTCCTCCGCTTCCCTACTTCCAATGAGATTAGAGGAGATCAGGTCTTAGCGAGAGAGTGTTATGTGGCCTCTATGAGGGCTAGGAGACCGAATGAGACACTCTAGGTCGAGGTCCTTGACCCTAGGGACCACAGTACCTTAGAGAGGGGTGAACCAGCAGAGGAGCTTCGCCCAATAATACTAGATGATAGCCTTCCAGAGAGAAAAATCTACTTAGGCTCCTCACTCTTCTAGGAGTTGGCATCTGCTTTGGTAGACTTCCTCAGGAGAAACACAGACGTCTTCGCCTGGTCCCATGAGGACTTAGAGGGCATCGACCTAGAGGTGGCCTCCCACCGACTGAATGTTGACCCCAGATACAAACTTGTCCGCCACAAGTTGAGGAGTGTGAGCACTGAGAGAGGACAAGCCATAGGGGAAGAGGTAGACAAGTTGCTGACTAATAGGTCAGTGAGGGAGGTAGCCTACCCAGAATGGCTATCCAATGTGGTAATGGTGACAAAAGCCAATGGGAAGTGGCGCCTCTGCGTAGATTTTACGGAGCTCAACAAGGTCTATCCCAAGGATAGTTATCCTCTCCCACAAATCAACCTGCTCATTGATGGCACGGCGGGACACGAGCTCCTGAGTTTCCTTGATGCCTACTCCGGTTAACACCAGATCAGCATGCTCCCTCCAGACCAAGAGGAGACCTCATTCATCACCCCCAGAGGTACTTACTGCTATAGGGTGATGCCTTTCGGGCTCAAGAACGCCGGTGCCACATATCAGCGTCTCGTTAACAGAATGTTTGAGGCCCAGATTGGAAAGACGATGGAGACCTATGTGGATGATATGTTAGTAAAGAGTGTAGCAGTCACAAATCATATCGCACACCTACAGGAGACCTTCGATGTGCTAAGAGCCTACAAGATAAAATTGAACCCTGAAAAATGTGCCTTCGGCATAGGCTCAGGGAAGTTCTTAGGCTTCATGGTCCATAAAAGGGGCATTGATGCCAACACAGATAAAATTAGAGCGATCTTGGAGATGAAGTCCCCTGCCTCAACCAAGGAGATTCAGTGCCTCAACGGGAGAATAGCAGTACTTAATAGGTTTGTTTTAAAATCTGCTGATAAATGTCTTCTCTTTTTTAAGATCCTCCGCAGATCTTTCCAATGGGGCCCAGACGCTGAGGAGGCCTTCCAGGATCTCAAAGCTTACCTCTCCACACCCCCACTGCTCTCACATACTGTGCCGGGAGAAACTCTCTACCTCTACCTTTGATCTTCTCCCTCCGTCGTAAGCTCCGTACTTATCAGAGAGGATGAGGGCATCCAGAAACCTGTCTACTATGTAAGTAGAGTCTACCGAGGAGTAGAGGTGAGATACTCGAAGTTAAAAAAACTAGCTCTCGCCCTTGTCACTGCCGCCAGACGTTTGCGTCATTACTTCCAAGGTCACACCATCACGGTGGTCATCGATCAGCCACTCAAAAGAAACTTAGGGAAGCCTGATGTCTCTGGGAGACTGTTCAAGTGAGCCGTGGAGTTGAGCGAATTTGACGTGCAGTACAAACCAAGGGCCGCCATCAAAGCACAGACGCTCGCAGACTTTGTAGCAGAGTCCACACCGTCCCAGGAGTCCCAAAATGAAGAACTAGGCGCCCCTACACGCACTTGTTCAGTACATACTGACTCTCTCAACCAGGAAGTTGGACCAGTTGTCATACAAAGACCCGCCAACCCGGAGGAAGAACAAGGGGCAGAGAAATCGACCGGGCGAGCCAGGACGCCGCCCACCTGGATTGAGGCGGCGCCCACCCTACCTTGTGCGATGCCTTCTCAGGCTCCCTCACTCCTATCTTCACGTCCTCTCCCGACGTCACCCCCATCATCCTCTCCGCCATGCTGGAAACTCTATGTGGATGGGTCTTCTATCAATGAGGGCGATGGAGCTGGACTCGTACTAAGCAGTCCCCATGGCACTCCGTTAAAGTACGCTGTCTCCCCCCACTTCAACACGTCAAATAATCAAGTAGAGTATGAGGCCCTCGTATCGGGTCTAAGGTTAGCCTTAGAGATGGAAGCACTTCGTCTCGTGACTTACAGTGACTCTCAGCTCGTAGTCAATCAGGTAAGGGGAGATTTTGAAGCCAAAGAAGAAAGGATACAGGAATACCTCTCAGTAGGCCAAGCACTCCTTGCAAAGTTTGCATGCTTTGAGATCCACCATATACCTCGAGAAGAGAATATCATAGCAGATGCTCTCACCAAGTTTGCATCCGCCGACATACTCATGGGACTGGCGTTGACAGGTCACCAGTTTGAGCCTAGTACCACCAAGTTAGAGGAGGTCGAGACTCACTGTGTATCATCGGAGTCCAATTGGATGACTCCTATCAGAAGCTACCTAGAGGGAGACACTCTCCCAGACAACTTAGTGGAAGCCAAAAAGTTGAGGATGAGGGCATCCAGGTCTGTTATATTACAAAACACCATTTACAAAAAGAGTCATTATCTCCCACTACTCCACTGTCTCACCCCAGAAGAGGCGGACTATGCCATGAGGGAGATCCATGAGGGGATATGTGGGAACCACTTAGAAGGATGTGCATTGGCTCATAAGGCAGTCAGACAGGGATACTATTGACCCACCATGATCAGAGACACCCGAGACTTCGTTAGGAGATGTGATAAGTGCCAGCGTTTTGCGACTGTGCCTAGACAGTCGCTCGAGGAACTCACCACAATTCAGAGCCCGTGACCCTTCTCCTTGTGGGGGATTAACATTCTAGGTCCCTTCCCTGTGAGTCGAGGCCAATGCAAGTTCGTAGTCATAGCCATCGATTACTTCACGAAATGGGCAGAAGCCGAAGCCCTAGCCAGAATCACATACCAGAAAATAAAAGACTTCATATGGAGGAGTCTAGTCTGCCGCTTCGAGGTACCTCATGCCATCGTGAGTGACAATGCCAAGAAGTTTGATAACAAGCTCCTCAACACTTTCTGTGCGGACCTCCAGATTAAGCAACCCTACTCTAGCCCCGCCCATCCACATGCGAATGGACAAACGGAGGTCATTGTCAGGATCATACTCCGTAACTTGAAAGCAAGATTTGAGACCTCAAAAGGGAAGTGGGTAGACGAACTTTCAGGAGTACTATGGGCATATCGGACCACACAAAGAGGTCCTACGGGTGAGACCCCATTCTCTCTAGCCTATGGAACATAGGCAGTGATACCCGTTGAAATTGGGGTACACTCCCTTAGGGTCCAGAGCCATGACCCTACCAGTAATAAAGAAGGCATCCGTATCAACCTCGACTTGGTGGAGGAGGAGGAGAGAGAGATAGCCATGCTCAGGAATGCAGAGAACAAATGTCGCATGACCAAGTACTACAATTCGAGGGTGAAGCCTCGTGCCTTCTTACCTGGGGACCTGGTCCTCAAGAAGGTCATCCTGTCCACCAAAGACTCCCGAGAAGGGAAATTGGGACCCAACTGGGAAGGACCCTATACGATCACGGAGATAGTAAGACCGGGTACCTACAGAATTCAAAACTCTAAAGGAAGGGTCCTAAGCCACCCATGAAATGCAGAACACCTAAAGAAATACTATCAGTAGCTGGGGGCAGTCAATCATGATTTGGTGACCACTGTTTAGGTTATTTTGTTAGTCAATTTCCTATGTTAGTCTTTTTTCATCAAATATTTACTTTGAATTATAAAATAAAATTGCTCGATATTTTTCTCAAAAAAGTTGTATTCCATTCAAAAAACCTTTACAAAGGTGTTATGTCATCCAAACACATGAACTCTTAACAATATATGGACATAGTGTGTCAACAGAACAAAGACACAAAGACAACACAATCCTAGTGGCCCTCACTGCCTCCACTCACATAGTCATCATCATCGGACTCAAGGGCTTCAGAAGGCTTAAGGTCAGAAAGATCACATTAAGGGAATGCTATAGAGGCCTTCCTCTTGAGCTCCTCGTAGCCGTCAATGAAGGCACCGACCCTGGCCCTCTCAGTAACATCCCTCTGAGCCTCCGCCCTGGTAGCTCTCTCAAGTGCTACGTGAAGGTCAGCCTCAAGTTGAGCAGTCTTCCCTTGCGACTGCCTAAACTCCTCAGCGACATCCTCTCGTGTCTGCTGTTCGAGCCTCTGGTACTTCACGGCGTCCTCTCGTGCCTGTCGTGCTAGCCCCGCGGCATCCTCTCGTGCCTGCCGCAGCTACTCCTCGACAGCCTCACGCGTCTGCCTCTCCTTCACCTGGACACTGACGGCCTCCCTGATCTTCAGGGTATTATTGAACAGGCCGGGCAAGGCAGCAGCCATCTATAGATGTTCGAAAACAAGACAAAGAGATAGTCGAAAACTAAGCCAGGGTATAACAAAGAAAGCCAAGAACGAAACAAGAAGAAAGAGCATACCAAGCAAAGCCCTCAACGGCGACGTTGACCATGCCTTCTGGACCCCGAGAGACAATCTCTTGAGCTTCAGTGCCGCTCATGAAGTCACAGAGTCTCCCCCTTTCCAAACTCAGATTCCGGAGCATAGACATCGGAGGAACGTTCGAGGTGGAATGACTCGACGGGTCTACAATTCTGGCAGAAGATGGCGCCGGGACCTCAGTCCCTACGGCTGAATTAGAATAATCCCTCGGGGGAGAAGAGACATCAATCAGAGAAGAGGGTGGAGCATCACCAAGCTCAACCTCCGTGAGACCAGTGACCCCGGTTGAGAAGAGCTGGGGGCACTAGACTTTGCCCTCTTGGAAGGAGGAGGGGGAACAGACGTCACTCTGGAAGTGAATAACTCGTCCACAATAGACCTGTCAATGGGGGTACCTGCAAAGCCAGTGTAAGTAAGAAAGCATGTTACATCACATTCTGAAGAAGACTACTAAGGTATCAAGTATCTTTCTTTTTCTGCTTCGATGAAGCTGGGGAAATACCGGCTGCCTGCATGATCTCGGAGGCATCCGTCATGAGATTGTTCCGAACCATCTCAAGAAACCTTGCCTGATCCCGAGATAGAGTCCGTAAGGCTGCAAGATGACAGTTACACTATGAAAAACACATCCATAAAAATTAAGACAAGAATTGAAGGAAAGATCCTCACCCAGCTTAGTATTTGGGACTGTATCCCATCAGGTAGGCACCACATCACGATCGGAGTCAGAAGCTCACTCACCTCCAACAAAAAAGAATTTCCTCTTCCATTTGTGAAGATTGGAAGTGAGACCAGTGATAAACTTGCCCGTTCTCGAGGCAAAGCGGTACCACCCCTGGTGGGGAGCAGGGTTCTCAAGAAGCATATATGTGACAACAAATTCTTCAAACGGAGGGGGAACAGCAGCTTTGAGCACCAACCGTCACAGTGCAAAAATGTAGAAAGCACCCTCCAACCGTTGGGGGCAAGCCTCCCCGGGACCGGAGACAAGTGCCCAAGAACCCGACATATGGGCCCGGGAATAGGAAACCGAAGTCCCGCCTCCAACATGCCCTCGTAAACAACTATCTCACTCGAGGAGTCACAGCACGCAGACTCATCGGCCTAAGGACAACGGCACGTCACAGAAGACGGGATATGATACCGGATAACTGTTTCAGAGATATCCTCATCACGCTCAAATAGGCTGAATATAGAAGCTACCTTATGACAGTCGTCTCCTCCTCCGCATGGACCTCTGTCGAGGTCACCAACAGTCTCCCTCTCGCTTGAATGAATACCAGTAAAAAGCAAGCTCAGACCATAATAAAGAAAAATAATTACACCAACAAAGATAAGTAAATACTGAGACACATACCTTGAGAACTCGTGTCACCCGTCCGTTTCTTGGACTTACGAGGAGAGGTCTGCACGGCACCCAGGGAGCTTGGAGCGTCGCCCGTGCCTGTGGTGCCACCCACTCCATGGAAGGCACCTCCGACCTCATTCGGGGATCCACTCCGTTGCCTACATGCTTTCTGTGGTCCCTCGTGATGTGCAAAAAGGAGTAGACGAAGACTCTTTGCCCATGCCTGGTCTCAGGCCAAAAACTACGAAGGGCCTCTCAACCGTTGCTTGGACCATGCCGAAACCATTACGAGGAGAAGCACCTAAGCGTCCGAAGGCCAAAGGTGAGCCACCCAAGCCCCTAGCGCCGCCCAAGTCGTCACCCGGAGCCTGGGCGCCACCCAAGGAGGCGTCACTCGGGGCTTGGGCGCCGCCCATTGAGGACCTCGCCCTTCCCTCGCCTTGTTCAGACACTCCGACTCCATTGCCTGCGCCGAGAAGGACTCTGCCCGAAGCTTGGGTGCTCGCCTGCATCACACTCCCAAAGCCACCGCGAGGAGAAGGACCCGGACGTCCGAAAGCCAGAGGGGAGCCGTCTGGGCTGGCCCTTTGGGCGCCGCCTAGGCAGGCACCTTGGGCACCACCTAGGCCAGCCCCTTGGGCGTTGCCTCCCCTCGCCTCGTCTCCTCCACTCCTCAAGCCCCTAGTTCTCATGTGCTTTGATCTTAGAAAAAAAAAGAAGAAGAGAGAAATGGAAGAAGTGGGGTGAACAGTAGCTTGAAGACCCTTTTTATAGAGAAGGGATGACTTCTCAAGGAAGTCTTGCTAAAGCTTCTTGAGGAAGCTTGGTATGTAGCTTCTTGAGGAAGATTGAACAAATCCTTGGAGAAGCTCAGAAGAGAAAGCCTTTGGTCAGAAAAATAAAAAATGGGAGTGAAGTGAAGAAGATGGGAATAGCGACCTCTATTTATAGACGATGATGTATATATAAAAAAAAAGGAAAGAAAAGTTTTTTCGATCATTTTGCCGGGGTTGTCCTAAAAGCTCGATTTTAGAGAGATAGGAGCATTTTTTAGAAAAATTTGTTGGTCAAACTGCCTATGACAGTTTGCGAGTCGTAGAGCTCGAAAAAACACCCGAAATCAAAAAGATTTCACCACAAACGGACTCTTGTGCGCAAAGTTATGACTGTCCGAAGATTTGCCATAGTTCTGACACTCCAGCAGTCCCTCTCATCACTTGGGTGCCTGCCTCATGGCCGTGAGCGCTCGTCTCAGCCGCAGGGGCGCCTACCCCATTGCCTTGGGCCCCCAAGAAGCCTCGCCTACTGTTACACTTATCAGTGAGTTTGACAAGTCCTCGAAGACTGAAGGAACACCGCAAGGGAGCAAGATGACTCCTATTCGAAAGGTTACACATGCCCTCAACCCCTTCCTCTCGCAAGAATTAGAGGCCTGGGGTATTGGGAAAATGACGAGCCCGAATTTAGCTGGGCCGAGCTCAATCAAGATAAACCGAGAAAGCCCAAGGGAAAGTCCATTCAAAGTCCACCAATTGGAGAAAGCCCAAATCCAGACTGGTCCGACCCATGGATAAGGAAGGCATCAAGGGAAGACATCAAGAGGGAGGCATCAAGAGGAGGACACCAAGCCAGCCCAGGACCCCCTTGGGCGCCGCCCAGGGCCCCATTGGGGCGCTTCCCAGGGCAGTCCCTTGGGCGCTGGCCTGGGCTGGCCCCTCCGGGCGTCTCCTCCTCCTTCTTGCTTCGGCCTCTTGACTCTAATTTGAGTCCTAGCCCACTCCGATGCAAGTCTGAGCCCCATACGACGATCGAATCTGAGGTCAAACGAGGAGTCCTCCTCCGAAAGAATAGGAGCACGAGGGAGAGAAAAGCGGGATACGAAGATCTCCTACCTAATCATACTTACCAAAATAGCAAAGCTACTCTCATTCACGGCACCGCCTCAACCCTAGCCTATATAATGTAAGTCCCTCTCCCCACGAAGGGGCAGGACATTGATCCCATACACACACCTATCTCTTTCTCTCTCCCTCTCACTCTCTCTGCATTGTACACTCTCTGGAGTACTTTGATACATTAATAAAGATTGTCGGCCACCACTGCCATTCAAGAAAGTGGACGTAGGTCACGGCCGAACCGCTATAAATCCTGTGTTTTCCATTTATTTACTGTTTTTCATACTTGATTGTCATTGATTATTTATCACTACTCATTAATCACACTTATGATTGTTGATCTCGCACAAAGACCGATTTTGTGCATCATCAGAAATAATTATCATTATGTCATAAAATAATATAATTAGATGATTATTAAGGTTTCTGAATAATCTGTTCATTATAACTTTTGGTTTTATTACTTGACTTGTTACTGGAATCAACCGACATCTAATTTTTGTTTCAAGTTAAGAATTGAGTCAATAATCATTATTATATGGAGTTGAGAGGGAGTACCTGATGCTCTAGTATTTAATTACTGTTTTAATTATCAAAAATTAATTCTTTTCACTCAAACAACTCTCTAAATAAATCACTTTACTTTTAAGTTTGTTTTTGTATTTGTGTGATAGTTTTCTTGTTACAATTCCTTGAGGGTTCGACCTCGGTCTTCCGAGAATTATAATATTTCGCTCAACTTGCGCTTGAATTTACAATATTAAAATTGAAACAGTCTTCTCCATTATTCCACCATCACATCACCATTTTGTCCTTCGTGAGCACGACGACAACATGTTTTCAACCAAAATCTGCAAGCTGATTAGTGGCGTGACGCTACATTTCTCCAATAATACAACACCTACATTGTTTATAGAACAATGTCATTGAGATATAATTTGAGGACTTAATGATTGTTACTATTAGATTGTCAATAAGTCTCAACATTAAATTATCACTGAGTCTCAATATTGTATTAAATCTAATGATCACTAATCTAATGATTATATTGTATTAAATCCCTAAATTATGTTCCAATAGCATTATTACTGTTCGAATGGTGACTTTTGACTACTTCAAGATGCATGCATTGTTTATCAACTTAGCATGGGGAGCCTGACAAGGATTGTCATAAATTGATGCAATGGACCACAACTATTGTTGGTTTTTCTATCAATTGTCGATGGGAAGATTTATAGACCAATAATTTCATTCGTTTGCACAATTCTCGTTTTATACCCTAAACTTTTTCGTATTTCAACTTTCAAAATTTGGATAAGTGGGTTCGTGGGAGGGGTAACGCCCTCCAAACCGAGATTTGTTGTTGA
>CM042185.1:6143288-6172931 GCA_023539305.1 Ilex asprella
TAGTTGTCTTGAAAGTGTTCGTAAACTCTATTAACTTGATTTGTCCATCTAATACACTATAACTATTCAATTGACAATAAATTAGATTAACTAGTTAAATCTACCTAACATTACTCCTTTTCAATATACAGTAGAACTGATCAAGAATAGCTTTATGTTGCGACAAGCCTATTTGCCATGCAGTATTCGACAAAAAAAAATGTACGATAATTTAGATAATAAATTAATTGGTCAATAAAAATTGACTTCAATGCTACTTTTTTTAGTTTAGCCAATTTATCATGAAAGTTCAAAAAGGGTAAAGGAATCGTGTGTTGATTGTCCTCTAAATGTAAGTTTTCTTATTCCCTATGTAAAAAAAAAAATTTGCACAGATAGGATCGCATACTTGGTCACCCGATGCTATGGGGGGTCCCACTCTAATATCTACTTTGATTCATGCAGCTACTATTGTAACCGTTGGCGTTTTCATGATAGCAAAGTGCTCCTTTTTATTTGAATACCCACCTACGACTTTGATTGTTATTACTTTTGCAGGAGTTATGACGTCATGCCTCGACAACCACTGGAATATTATAGAACGTACCCAATCGAAAAATGATGTTATCCAAACACATTTCAAATAATTGTAGTAAAACTTGACATGTTGATCCCTTGACTTTTTCACCGATATGAACGTATTTAAGTAATTATCGTTCTATAAGATTATAATGAAAACGCAGTTTTTGCCTTTGAGTGATTAATAATTGAATAAATTCGCATTTCCTGTGAGCTGTGTGTTTATTTTGAACTACCTAACTTTTACTATTTCTCAAAAAAATTCACACAAAAGAGTAAATATTGAATAGATCCCAAATCATCAGATTGACCGGTTCGACCCAAAAGAATACTAAAACTAACTCAAACACGATAGTCTCAAAATCTAAAATCGAAATTCATAAACTTTTTATTATCTATTAACTACGTATTGGATCAAGATTGTATTGATTGTCGCTCCGAAAAATTATTGTTATTAATCACACATTATAAAAAGTGGAATAAGACAATCCGAAAGCTTAAACGAAGACATCTAGATAACAAGATATGCAATCAAATTGACTAAAAACATAACTAGATCAGGCTAAGGACACATATCTAAAAAAAATCAAAGTCATACATAAAAATATAACGGTGCGAAGGAAATAGTAAATAATAATCCATGAAAGTAGTTAAAAGCTCGTCAAAAATTACATATAGTCGCTTAATTGAGGCAATCGCTTCTTCTTAGCCCATACACCCGTGAACTTCATGCCCACATAAATTAATCCTTTAACCCTTAAATGATCAAACCGAACAAGCCTAGTGAGAATTCCCTCTCGGCCATCCCACTCATCCTTAATACGATCCGGCATAGGAATTTCAACTCTGCCCATCACCGTAATGCCGTCTGACGTTCCTGGATCTTCGACGAATCCAACCCGAATAATCTCGACCTTCAAGGATCCTCCATGCGGAAACTTGTCGAAACCTATATGAAACAACCAGTTCCATGGAAAAACGTAGGCCGAATCAGTTTTTGTTGGAACTCCAAGAACCGTTGGAGTTGTAAACTCTCTCTCATATATGTCCGTCACCATAACATAATAGTGCCCTATATTGTTCCCCGTCTCTGGCCAAACGCTTGATTTGTCGATCAAGGCGCTTTTAATGTGGAGTTCGAGAATATAATCATATCCATAATCTTCTTCTTTTTCTTCTTCTCCGTCGTACTCGTAAATTTTTTTGAAACTTTTCATTGTTTTCTGAGAAAACAAAATAGTGTGAAAAAAGGTTGTGAGTACTTTTTCTGAAGCAAACTTTGGAATTGGAAGTTTGATATGGATTTAGGTGCGACCTTTAGTCTCATAGTAATACAAAAGGCTTTTACAAAGATAAAAGAATACTTCTAATCTAACTAGACTAACTCTAACTTGGGTATAATCCCATGTGAACTAAACTTTCTAATGAAGTTAATCCTAGACTAACTAGGATATTAAAAGAACTAATAACAAATAAATAAGGACTGTGACACTAGAGAGTTCGAGTCAAAACTTCAACAATTATCGTGGTGGGATAATTACAAAATAGTTGAATTGGCCAATAAGGTTTTGTTTCATAAGATTCTATTTTATTTTCGTGGGATTTTCTGTGCTTCACATTCTAAATTTTAATTTTGGTAATTTTTTACAGTCTTACAATGAGGGATTTATATTTCATGAATACCTTAGTCTTGACGTAGATGACCTGCCATTGATCGGACAGAGAAAAGGATTAATCGAGGTGCATGTAAGCTGATTCGAACACCCCTAATTGTTAAACCTAAGAAAAAAAATTAGGCAGTGTGAGAATTTAAAAATTTTAAAAAATGTTGGGTCTATGAGCATTGGAGGGTGGACTTTCGTGCATCTACTAATTTGCCAAGGCGAAGAGCTGGAAAACTTCTTAAAATATTGATGGTTAAAATTCAATATATATTTTATATGGTAAAAGTGGAATGAACAATAGAAAAAAGGGGTTTGTGAGCTGGTAACAAAGAGGGTTATAAAACAATTCAAGGTAATCCGAGTCGATTTGGACTCAATTGTTTTTTTGGGATTAACTCTACGAGTCAAGTTTGAACGTATTTTTAATTTTATTTATTATTCTAATTCAAGTCAAATGCCATTTAATAAGCTAATTAACATTCAATAAGGCTATGAATTCGAATATTAACTTTTTTGAGTCCAAGTCATAAAAGATTTACTACACATGAATACTCTAGTTCTAAATGTGGATGATTTATCTTTAATCGGATAAGGGAGGAAATTAATCGAAATGCCCGTAAGCTGACTCAAACACTCCTGATGGGTGAAAAACAAAATTCAAACTAGAACAAAAATGTAAACTAACTTAATTTCAACTCTATAATATACCATTCAAGATTAACTTATACGACAATTGAGCTTAAGCTTACTCCGCCTCTATAAACAAATTTTTGTATTGAACGTTGTTGAGGTTGAGTTCTTTCTCAGCAACCCAACCAGCGAAGGCCCAACATACAGTTTCCCAAACCCAGAAAAAGCTAAGGGCCCAGCAATGACAGTACCCGGAAAGCCTAGCCCGCGAACTCGATGACTCCTGACGCGTCACTCACTCGACTCGTTCTTAGCACGAGTCACTCACTCAACTGGTAACTGCTTCGGCTTTATCACAAAGTCACTTCACACTCATTTCTCGCACTATTTTCAGACAAGCCCTAGTTTGTAGTAGCAGAGGATCAAAAATGCTGGAGAAGAACGGTGACACAGCGACCAACAGTAGCAAAAACCAGAAGAAAGTGAATCTTTTGGATCATCACTCCATTAAACACATCCTCGATGAATCTGCTACCGAGGTAATTCATATATGATTCGCTTTATAGTTAATCATTCCATCGAATGTTAGATTTTTTTTTTTTTTTTTTGGGGAATAGTTTTATGATCGATCTGTTGTTTTGGATTATAGATCGTTACTAGCCGTGGATACACTGAAGATGTGAGGATCAGTAACGTTAGATTGTTGATAGGAACTGGGATCATCATAATTGCTCTTTTTGCTCAGTTTTACAAGAAGAAGTTTCCTGAAAACTGGAATTTCCTGATCGGCTGTATCGTATTATATCCTTCTCCTGAAAGTGAAATGCAATTATGTTGAAATGCAAATAAAAAAGAAGAGATAAAAGACCTCTCCAATGAGACAATTATCGTTATTGTTTGATTATGCTTAATTTAGGGTGCTTTTCGCTTTCTAAGAAGTCCCAAATTCAAAAATCTAAAATTATATTCTTTGTTTTCCTCATTTAGTCCCCTTCATTTCACAATTTGAATATTGTTTGATCTTTGACTCTGGCAAGTATATTATATTCAACGGGATATTGCAGCTGATCATATATACAAAGGAACAGAATGCAGTTTTGTTTACCTATCCTCCTGCAGTGAGCTATTACACTGCTCTCTCAGTAGAATTGTTAGTTGAAATACATTCGCATTGTTGTTGCTTGGCCTCTAATTGTTTCAATCTATGACTTCCGTAGTCTGTTGTTTGCCTCGATAAGGATAACTTGTGAGTATTCTGATAAACTTTTAACTCATAACTATGTTCATGCCTGCATGACTATTTATGTGAAGTTTTAGTTTCAGAATAAAAAGTCTAGAACTGCCTGATTAAGTTCATATTTGCTTTGTTAAATTACATTAGTTTGTGTTTCTTCCACATCACTCTCATGTTGCTATTGTCATGCAGTGAAATGTAAGTGAAATATAGTAATTCATGGGTTCCTACAAGTTTGTAGTAATTTACCTCTCTGAACAATTGTAGATACACTAAATTAACAACTTTCAGTACCATAGTGTCATGTTGAATTGGTTTTCTATTGGTTGTTTGTATTCCCATTTTCCTTTTACTTAAGCTTCAATCAGGTGGTTTTTCTTCAACATCAGATACATTGGATTTAGGGCTGTTTTGATAAATTTCACTGTCTAGATCTCGTATCTGACATCCATTTCTTTGAGTTGGGACTTATGGCTTCAGTAATTTTTTGCCTTTTTATTTGTGGTTTTGGTTTTTTATTAGATGGGATCCTATCCATCAAGAACTATGAGCTTGAATTCTATATATTTCGAGATAGGTTCAGTAAACCATGGCACATTACATGACAATAGAAAACTCAGTTTTTTCTTTCTCATGGCAGAAAAAGGGTCTGGGAAAAGATCAGTCATCTTAGGGGATAATGAGAAGGGATAAGATGTCAGGGACTTCATATTGATGAACTTCTTGCAACTGGTTTTGTTGTCCTTTTCTCTGTTATTGCATCCATTAACTGCCTTTTCCCGAATTGTAGAAAAAGTTTACCAGTACAACAATCAAATTTGTTTAGAAAACTTGTTTTATTTTCTGTTCAATTCTTTGTGCAGGGATCCTTCAACACCACTGGCTTGGTAGTCTCTTCAAAGTTGCCTAGATTCTCCGATATGTACACACTTACCATATCAAGTGCTGATCCCCAATCAATATCTGCTAAGCCACCAGTTGAATTTACCAAAAGCGTTACTCAGTGGTCTCTCTCTCTCTCTCTCTCTCTCTCTCTCTCACATTTGGTGCTTCTCCAAATTTCAATATGAATGAAAATCTTGCTCCTTTACTTCTGATCGCATATATTGTTGCAGGTTCACCAAGGATGGAGTTTTGGTGGATGGTCTGTTCTGGAAAGATGTTGAAGGACTAATAAATGAATATTCCAGAGAAACCAAAAAGAGCAAGTGAATTTTAGCATCAGACTGATTTTGATAGGATACTAGTTGAACAGAAAGAACTTTGATTAAATTTTTTCCAAATCATAGGCGATCTGGCTTCAATGGAATTTGAACCATAACTTTGGGATCCATTGCAACAAATTGAGAAGAGAATTTCATCTTGTATTATAATTTACACCTTGTGTTATGGCCAACTGTTATCTATATTAGTACTTCTCATTGATTATTGTTCTTTTACTTGGTATGTTTTCCTGTCTACCTTCGAATATCCGATGGTCTTAGTGTTGAAGAAATGAAGGTGAAGTTCTGTTTCTATACAGTGAAAGGCCTTTTTTAAAAGTTGATTTGATTCTGTTGTGTGTGTGTTTTTTTCCCTAGTTTTTATGGCCTTGCTACAATTGTTCTTCTCGCCTCAATTTAAGAGCATGTACTTCAAACCTGGTTTTTTCTCTGAATGCTTTTGCTGGCACTGTTGCGGTCTCTGCTTATTCCAGTGCTCATGGTGTGTTTGTTATTAGGCGTTTGCATCTTTAACTTGACATTCAACATAATCCAAGTCGAGTGACGGAGCTAACGGGCTTGAGATAGTTATTTTGATGTTGTTGCATGGTGGTGTCGTATTTAGTTGGACCTAAATGTACTAGCATTACCATGCCAGAACAGGGGAACTCGTGAAGTATTTAGTTGAACATAAAGGTTAGCTGAAAGCCTTAAGAGAGGCACACTAGGGGAAAGATCCTTTCTCCTGGCAACGTTCAAGTGTTGTCGGAAGTATGAGTTCTTCCCCGTAGTTCCCAAAAGCATAGGAGAAGGAGAATGATGTAATTCAAGAGACATCTCGTCGAAAAGAGTAAACGTTTCTTATTGTTGTCAACTATCCCAAATGGGGTAATGGATGACCCATCCTAATTAGGACAATGCTATATATCCCAAATATGCATCCCAAATCAATGAGAACCATTGGATGAGTGGGTCTCATCAACTTTTTTCATTGGGATCCACTTATCCAATGGTTCCCATTGATTTAGGATGCACATTTGAGATATAAATTTGAGATACAAAACATTACTCTCCTAGCTAACATGCCTCCTTGAAGGATTCATTCTTGTCGGGGGTGAAGTCAAATATCTTTTTCAGTGAGGGTAACAGATAAAATTTTAAATGTTGGCAAAAGTATAGTTTTATTAATAGAACATAAATTACAAGCGCAACCCATCAACATAAATGATATACAAAAAGAGCCAAAAAAAATTTATTATAAATTTATCTATAAGACCTAACAAAAAAATTTAAAACAAAAAATTGGGCTCAATCATATATTGAGTCTATACATGAGAGAATTTAAATTGTCGAACATCCGATAAATTTTCATAGTTGTTCTCAACAAGTTTTCATATTTTGAATACGTTGTATTATAATTTCATTATCAATGCTACTTAAAAAAAAAAAAATCTCGACGTTTGTAACCAAGCAATTGTTAATCCATTCGATTGCACAATTAATTTTTTTCATTAGTAAATTTTAACAAATAGTAGAAACTAATTTAAACTATGACTATTCTATTAAACTAAACCTAGGTGTAGGAATTACTTAACCTATCACAATAAAATTATTCAAAATACCAAATCAAAACAATTTAATTTAATACATAATGGAGGACTATACGCCTCAATTCCAATTCAATATATAAAAATAAAACAAAAGAGATGACTATAAGTCCCAATTCCAAGTTAACAAAATTATAAAACATAAGAGAGGACTACAAGTTCCAATATCAATTAAATATATAAAAAATAAACCATAGAAGAGGACTATAACCCCCAATTTTCTTTAAACATAGAAAAATAAATGCATAACTATAAGCCTCAATTTCAATTCAATACATAAAACAATAAAACACGTAGAGAATTACAAACCCTATAATTTTTTTAAAACTTTTTTAGTGGGGCAAATGTCTAATAAATTCTAAAATTTTTGAAATTATATTTACACCTCAATTTTTTTTAAAATTCCAGTGGAGCTGCTACCCCCACTACCCCACTGTGGAACAGCCACTGATTTTTGCTAACAAAACTAACTAAAAAAAATCCCCAAAACTTGCCTCTCAAACCAGCCAATCATTTCTTGACCAAAAAAAAAAAAAAACAAGCCAATCATTCATAGACCTTCCCCACCAATTAAAAACCAACTCAATCATATGCTAACTAAACCTGATAAGGATGAGATTGTTGGTATGAGTTGTCATTATCAAAGAGCCTAATAAATCCAGAGAACCCTTGCTTGCATGATGGCCCAAACGAAGCCCCCACAGCCTGTCCACAACAAGATCACTTGTGGACAAGTCCAAAAGGTAAAGTCCAACAACACTAGAAGACCTAAAGTCCAACCTAGCCCCAATCCGATTCGGTCGAATGACAACTCAAGTTAAAGGAGCGCAGCCCAATACCTACCCTGGGGTTCTCCCATTGCACCACGTGTCTTGAGGACAAAGAGACCACTTATGACACCCATGACGATTGCACACTCCCTGGTGCAAAAGGTGTTGGTGCGCATAATCATTCAGGGATTGTGGGTGCAGTGGTGCTGCATGACGGAGATTGCTATAGGACAAAAGTAGAATGACTCTTAGAATCAACAGAAAAGAAGGAGGAACCACAGGAAACCCTAGATAAATCACTTGTATCAATAAGACATTGTTACCTTATAGTAGGGGATCCTTCTCGCTCATCTTCTTCCACAATACACTCTCAAGTCCCCAACAAAGGGGGTTTAGCTAAAAGCATTTGTTCTTGTAAAGGTCGTGGGTTAGTAATACCATTGTACTCAACAAAAAATTAAGCAATATACAATCTCAAGGAGCAACAAACTCTCTTACAGTGGATATAGTCTTAGTCTCTCGATTAAGGTGAACCACTTACATATTATCTTCTTTTATTTTTCATAGATCGATCTTCGGACCTACTTATTCACTGAAATCTCCAAATATCACCTAGAGCTTGGGCCATTATTTTCGAGCACTATCAAAACCAAATAAAAAATCATCTAATAAATACCAGGATTCATACCATACTTGATCAAGCAATAGAAAGAAATGAAAACAAAAATCAAACACTTTCTTGTACAGTACAACTTGAACGAGTTTGTTGTGTTAAGATTAGATAGTCATACTTGAAATTAATTTGATTATTTTTTTTATTTGTATAGGTGGACCGGATCGTTGTCACAGTCTAGCCAACCTTAATTTTATATCAAATTCGTGTTATATTAAAATTATCACCCTTTCGCCAATTCATTTTAGTCTATATTAAACCATTAAAAAGGCTTACCAAATAATGATTTGATTACGGTATCGAAATGTTATTTTTTAAATATTGTACTTTCTTTTTAGTCTAATAAAAACGTGGCACCTACAAAGTTTATCGATTTTATTAACTTTAGTTTATTATTTTTTACAATTAACGGTTAGAATTTTAAATCAAACTAAAATTAATGGGCAAAAATCATTTTTAATATGATTCTGAAAAACCCATCACTGTATAGTCCTATCCTCGAATAAGTAACATCATTTGACCCGATAGTAACAAAACGGATTGTTGAAGTGTGTCGCCCGACTGAAAAAGGCATAATGGGGACGGAAAAGGGTCCCGGTGTGAAGATCCTCTGGCTATGGGCTATCGGAACTGCCGCCGGTACGGTCTTCTCTCTCCACCCCTCTCAAAACCCCATTCTCTTTCTCTCTCTAAAGTCCTTTCTCTTTTCTCTTTCTCCTGCAGTGCTGGTTACAAGTGTGGTGAGGACTAGGATAAGAGACATGGAGCAGCTCATAAACGCCCAAGAACAAACCTCTCAACCGATCGAGCCCAATTCAGGACTTATGGACACTACAACTGATTCCACCGAAGTTGTTCGAGAAGAAAAATTTTAGGGTTTTCAACTTATTTATGTTTTCGATGTTGAAGTATTGTTCGCAGGGTAGCGTGTATGTTACCTGTTTGATGAATTGTCTGAATGACATATTTGAAGCCCCACTTGAGTTTTGTTTTTTGCCATGCTTTGTTACATACTTGGTGCATTGCGAGAAGTGATAATCATCAAGATGCTTTCTTTACATATTCAACAAGTATAAGTACTTCTCATTGATAATTGTTTTAGTACATATTTTTTATTAAGTTGATTTGATTCTGTTTTCCATTTTCTAGGAGTGGCAACATGGTTTATGAATGTGCCATCATTGTTCTTCTTGCCTCAGTTTAACTGTGTGTTCTTCAATTTCGTTGTCATCGTGTTCTACGCGTTTCATAGCTGATGATGGTATATTGGGTGTAATTCTTGGCATGACACAAAATGGCGGATAGCAATTTTGGCACTGAATACAAATTTGGCGGCTTTGGGTTTACTTGTCCTCTTGAACACAAGTGAGAAAACTATTTTTATGTGCTTAACAAGGCACCAAAATCGCATTGTCAAAGAGTTTTATGACTCCTTTTAAACACGAACCTCAATTCTGATTTAAGCTCGAAAATAAGTTCGAGGTTGGCTCATGTAATCAGCTGAGTCGAATCAGTCAAGTCGAGTTTAAATTTGGACAAATTATGAACTAGCGGAGCCTAAACATGATGTTTGAATCCTAAACAATGTTCGAACACTTTTGATGAACAAACAAGCTAAGTACGAAAAGTGGGTTCGATTCAATTCTATTCATTTGCATCCCTAACCTCCTCTTGCTAAGCCTAATCATTAAAGTTATTTACACAACGGGGGTTTTCTCCCTTAAATACCTTAATCTGTTAAAAGAATACCCAATGCCACCATGGCCGTCCATGACCTAACCATTACTAAACTACTCAATCTCCGTTCATATTCTAATCTTACATTCCTTATTTTAGTCACATGATTTGACTAAATAATTTATCAAAATGCTCTCACTTACTCATTATAAACATAGGTTTGAGGATGAGTCAGAAGTTTGTGTTGTTTAGTGTCAAAATCACATAGCTCGGTAATAGTCATGTATAGTTATGTTCGTGATTTGGATAGCAAAATACATATATTCGTATTGTACATGACTTAGTTCATATTGACTTCTTTATTAATCCAATTTGATGGTAATTGAATTAAACCTTCAAATACTAAATCTATACTCCATAACTTCATATTAGACTGATCCGAAACGATAAAAATAACCAAAAAAACACTTGGAAGCTTTTCCCCAACCAAAAATCCTTCCCACACCCATCGGTGTTGTCTATAGTGCCAAAAAAAAATTGTTACATATCAATATTTATCACATTTATGGGTGTTTTTATCACAGTTGTAAATTTTTTTATCATTGTTGTGATATAAAAAAAAAATAGTAAAAATAGTTACTACAACAATGAAAAAAATACCCAAAAAAATAATAAATTACTTACAAAAGTGATAAATCATTCATAAAAATTATAAAAAATATTCATTAAAGCAATAAATTTTGAGAGTAATGCTACATATCCCAAATTTGTATCCCAAAAGTGCATCCCAAATTAATGGGAACCATTGGATGAGTGAGTCCCAATGAAAAAAGTTGGTAGGACCAACTCATCCAATGGTTCCCATTGATTTGAGATATAAATTTGGGATACAAATTTGGGATATGTAGCATTGCTCAAATTTTGAAGGGACTGTAGCAATTTTTTATTTTTGGGAATCCTAGTCAAGTTCCACACCCAACTGGCCAGTTAGTCCACCATTGACTCAGCTATTGCCAATGACAGAGAAGGGGAAAAAGAGAAGGGGACGGGGGGCCTGCTGAACTGAACCCTTCATGCAGTCTCGGAGAGCAAATGACCCACAAGTAATGCAATCACTTCCCTCATAATTATTGTTCCAGGCCTTTCAGAAGGGAAAAAAATGATTGTTTCTGGGACCTACTAAGGAAGATATTTGCCTAAATTTAGTCGGTCTGGTCTTTTATCTTTCTTTAATAGTATCAAAGTTCAGTTGTTTAATAATATATATATTTTTATTAACAAGGAAAGCAACCTCAATTGGTCAATCGAACTGCCTCAAGTGAGTTCCACCATGGTCTTACCTCGTATGATTTGATTAGAGTTGAGAATTATTATCATGATTCTTTAATTCATTAAAAAAATGGTACAAAATTATTTGTTTTTACTACACTAGTTAATACAAACGTGCGTCACAGGTGAACTATTTTGAACATAAAATAACATACATCAAAACGGTGAACCACTTTCCCCAATATTTACAATTTAAATAAAAATTTGATGTTTCTCCCATGATCGATGTTTGACACGTGCCAAATGAGAAATCTCATAGAAAATATTTATGGTCAATTTTAGAAGATGGTATGTCTCCAATAAATTACATGAAAGGGAAAAAACAAGAAAAGTACAAATCTTCATATTTCCTAACTCTCAAACTTAGCGATATTCATCTTTATAAATATTTCCATTGAATGAAAAGAATAGAGACTACTTAGAAAATTTAAAATGCATTACAAAAATATTTAGAACCAAGTTATTTTTTTTGGAGAGAGAATAGCAAAAAAGTCGTGAGGAATGCTATTGGGACTTAAAATTTTGATATAATTTGCTGACCTAATTCACTATGATCATTGGATTGACTGTAAGTTCCATCAGACATTGGAACTTGGTGTTAATCCAATGGTTCCAATGAAACCACATCATTAAGTCAACAAATTATGTCAAATTTTTAGGTCCAAATAGTATTACTTAAAAATCGTGGGAGTTGTAAAACTTAAAGGTAGAAAGACAACATTAATTTTTCTTGGGAGTACAATCTCAACACCAAGACAAATTAATGGCATGATACAAATCATGCAAAAAAAAAATACAAACCCCTTTTTTTGTTGAAGTCTCGAAATTACAAAGATTTGACAAGTAGGAGAAATTTTTTAACTTTAATATCACATCTTTTACTTCTAATAGTCAGTTTATATGTGAATGATCATGTTAGACATCATTATTTATTATTACCAAGAACTATAAGAAATCATGATTCATTATAATAAGCTAACATATAAGTCATCTGAGACTGTTATTATACAAGCCAAGACACAAAATTTTTGAACATAAACTCTTAGAAAAAAGTGTGCCACATAATCCCGATATAGGCTTACCTTTTGATAGTGCTTAACACAAACTGACTTTCCATGTTACAATTTTCCTTCTAAAAGGTTGGCCACACAAATAAGATGCTACATAAAAGCTTTAATCATTTTCTCTTCTTCTACCGTTTCTTTTTCTTACCGGGGGTTCAACATGTAGAGGAGAAAATATGTCAAATGCCTCTTGAGAGGATTGGTCTATTACTGCTTTAGCTTTTCCCACATTCTTCACTTTCAAATAGTGTAAAATTTTTTGAATAATTAAAACATGTAAATAAACTTTAAAGACCAAAATAATATGTTATGAATTATCACTAACACCAGTCGTCTCTCATTCCATTAGATTGACATATTGAGGTCTTCTAAGGTTTTTTTTTTCTTTTCATCTTAGCAATTTGAGCACATGCGTTCACTACTTGTAATTGATATGGAATCCACATGAGGCGATGATACCATACAACATGTTTGAATCTTGTTTAACAAGACCATGGTATGAAGTAAAGGGGCTCAAGGCCCCTAGCATTAGATAATACACAAAAAAAGCTTTTTTTTTTGTGGTTGGTTTAACAAAATCATCGCAATAACAAATTTTATTTCTGAGGTAAACTTCATGACCAAGTGGTTTTTAAGTTTCCAATGAATGGGATGTGTTTTATGATGTCCATTATTACTTTTACTTAACTTATTAATTTCAAAACCATATGATAAGAAGTCTTTTGCTTGTGTAAGATAGAAAGATTTAATAGAAGTAATATCTATTTCAAAATCAGCTACATAGTATTTGCACACTTACCCCCAATAATCTATCCACCTTTATGTTTTATTGGGTTCTTTAAGTACTTATTGTGAGCTCACAAGAGTAAGAATATTGGTCACCATGTAATGTGACCCATAAGAAATCCTTGGATTATACTCCAAACCAAAGGCAAAACCAGCCAGAACAATAAAATAACATAAAAACAAACTGAAGATTTTAATAATTTAGGATGGCATATTCAAAAAAAAATATAATTGATAAGAATAGTAAGATATAAAAGCATTCAAAAATTTACTTTTGAACTCGGAAATTTTATAGGACATAAGCAACTAATTGAATAGAAGCTTAAAAAGTAACGGATTCCATATCAAAACATTGTGTTCTTCATCCACAAATATTGGAAATTGTCAATAGCCATGCCCAAATCATTGTCAAACCAAGAGTTTAAAATTCGTGGTAGAAATACCTACCAGTGAAACAAAAAAAATTGGTTACATTTAGATATATGCAGAAGAGTTGGGGGTCAATCCAAAACTTAACTCCTGTGTGCATAACAGAAATAATAAAAAAGCTAGTGCAGCAAAATTGATAGCATTAACAAAAAGTGTGTGATGTGAGGCAAAAAACTCAAGTGTGCACACTAAGGAGAGAGGGGAAAGCCAGTTCATTCAAATAAGATTGATAGGTTATCAAAATCTGTAAGTGTTAGTGTTAGTGTTGGTGTGCGTGAGTGTAAAATGCTTGTTTCATGGGTGTGCGTAGGACATGAAACGATTCAAATAGTTCTATGCTGCTTACAAAAAATAACCAGCCATAAATCTTAGAAAACAAAAGTCGAGTAGATGAGTACTTATTTGGAATTCCAAACAATTCTGCTATGAAATCTGAACCTGTTTAAGGAAACCTGGGCTGCCTATAATTATGGAAACAGTAAAAAGAAGTGTTTATCCTTCAAAATTGAAAATGGTATGGAGAATCAAATAAGGGTGGGAAAATAATTTAATCGGACTAATATGTGGTATCAGGTCACGCTAGGGGTGCATCTGGACATTCCTTTATGTATCAATGGGGAATAATGATTGGTAGTCCTGCTTTTTAGTCTTTTATTATGCTCTTTTGACCATAAACAATACAAAAACCAACATATCCAATCTAAAAAAATTACACTAAATAGAAACTCCCGACTACCCAAATCAGGCTATCAATCACTTGCTTTCGAATCAAACACCATACCATAGCCCATCTAGCCCTGTTAGGATTTTGGTGTGTGGGTCTGGGTTAGTGTGACAGAGTATATATGCTTATATGAGCATGATACAACAATCACAAACTCGTATGATCTTCTAAAGGGGAAATTGTTTTTATAGTTACTCAAAGAAAAAAAAACTTCTTTAAAGGGAGATTACCAAAAGGAAGAACTATGGAAACGATCCTTGAAACCTTCACAGCTTTACACCCATGACCGCAACGATTATGCCAATCAACATGATTGGCAAACAAGAAAAGCATACTACTCCAACATAATAAATAACAGAGGAGTAATGTTTTGTGTCCCAAATTTATATCCCAAATTTGCATCTTAAATCAATGAAAACTATTGGATGAGTGGGTCTCAATGAAAAAAGTTTATGAGACCCACTCATTCAATGATTCCGATTGATTTGAGATGCATATTTGGGATACAAATTTGAGATATATAACACTGCTCATAACAGAGTAGCAAATGAAAGATGAGAGTTAGACAATCCCTGCCACAAAAAGCAAAAAATGAATATTGATTGCAATCCAATTAATTTAAAAAAATCAGGGTGACAGTGAAAGTTGTGTTCTAGTAAAAAGATGCAAACAACAAAATTAAAAAGCCATAAATTCACTTTCTTCTATGCACTAGAAAAAACGGCTAAAGCCTGTGCATGCCCTAGATGAAAGAGGCAATGAAAACATTTGAATACATTCAAAACAACCACAATGACCCAACCGAAATACAATGAATCTAATGGCTGAATCCTAATGCCATTAAATTGAAAACAACACAAATACATTGAAATATATTCTATCGAACACCTAGACTTCTTGATCAACTCACACTAATAAATTCAGACCACTCAAACCTCCTCTATTTATAGTCTCCTACGTGGGTGGGAATTGAAGGGGTACATCATCATTAGGGGATTTGAAAAGATGAGGCGCCAAACGTGCTAGTAACCGCCCCTATTAAATAGGCGTGCCAGGCTACCCTCCAAACCTCCTCGTGCCACGTATCCATCGCCGCAAGCAGAATGAAGCTGGGGGCGGTTGGCGGGGCTCTGGACGACTCAGTATCCCCCAGATCGACACATGTAAAAGCATAGCCATTATAGAGCTCAAGAGACACCGGAGAGCACCGTTGAAGGAGGGCGGCTCGGGGGAGCTGAGTGAGTGTTCTGGCACCAGCATTTAAAACGACTTGACAACGCATTTGTGACGATGTGACGGGCTCAGATTAGTGTTAATGACTATCTACGCCCTCAAAAGCCTAGGTTTGCAGGTCATGATTATTGGACATTAATGGCTATCACGTTGAGCATAACTCTTTGGTGTATCCCGAGGAACTGTTCCTGCTGAGCATTAAACCCTCGAGAATTGGTATCCGTTGCCAACGGGCGCGATTTGGCATCCTCGACAATAGCCTTGGGTCCTCGACGTTGGACTTAGTTCTCGGCCTATCACCCGAGCATTGATTGTGAAGAGGCCCAAGTGAATGACAGTCAGTACGCCTGGGAGAGAGCGTCAAATATTAAATGCCAGGATGAGACGTAAAGCCTGAGCACTCATTGCTATTCCAGGTATAAATATCCCTCATAGAGATGAAGAAAGGTACTCAACATTGAACAAACACTATATATACGTTGTGCTTAAATCCCCAACCCTAAACTGACTTAGGCTTTGGAGGGGGTATGCCGGGTGTACACCCGGCCCCATTTCTGACCCTATGGATTGCTTCAAGTTCATCGGGTGAGTGAACGGATCTCAAACTATTGTAGGATTTATCCCATGCAATCTGGCGTCGTCTGTAGGAACACATTGACTTTTTCCTGTAGCGGTAGTACATCATGATGAATACATGATCCTAGGGTGATGGGGGACGGAGTTTACGCGTGAAAAATGTGGAGGTTGTACGTCTCCCTGCTGTCACTGAACCAGGTCCCATGAATCAGTCAGATGAGAGCAGCCATGCTTCGCAACAAACGTTCCCGGCGGACCAAGGCATTAGGGGTCACGACCCTTCGGCCCGCAATATCGTTGAAATGGTTGAGAAACGAATGGGAAAGTACATTAGACAGCTAGAGAAGGATAATGCCAAAGTACGTCGGCGACCCGATGGTTTCGAGCGATCGGAGGGCATTGTTTGGCAAAGCAACGAGAGGGGCACCCAAAGCGTCAGTCGGGGCGCCTCCGGGGGTCAAAGGTAGGAGACACCCTAGGGGCATGTACACAGCCACGCTATCAGGGGAGCTAACCTACGGAGTCGGGGGAGTCAATCTATCGAAGGAGTGATGGAGTGGGGGCGCCGTGGGGTGGACTTGCCCCCATAGGATCTCTGTCGTGGGATACCTGAGGATGCTATAGTAGAGTCCAAGGCAGAATCCACGGCGCGGGGACCAAACGTGAAGAATCCCCTAAAGGCCCCCTGAGTTGGTTTCGAGGGAAAACCTAGGCAGCCCGAGCCTGATGGGGATGAGGATGAGCAAATCAGTTCCCCATTCGTACGGGCCATCTGAGACACAGAGATGCCGAAAAAATTCATCGTCCCCCAGTTCAAAGTCTATGATAGAAGGACGGACCCAGAAAGTCACCTGTGACAATACAAGCAATTGATGTTCATGTATGACACTGATCAAAAAGTGTTATGCCGAGTCTTCCCCATGAGTCTAGGAGACACGAGCATGAAATGATACGAGAACCTGCTCCGTAAAAGCGTCCGATCCTGGAGACAACTGACCGAGCTCTTTACAGCTCGGTTCACTACTAGCAGCAGAAGGCCGAAAGACATCGACACATTATTGACGCTCAAAAGAAAAAGGGGAATCTCTCCGAAAATACGCAATCCGATACTGGGAGGAGGTGAACTAGGTGGAGTCGTGCTCAGAGCCCATGGTCGCAGCGTCGTTTCGGCTACGGTTGTCCCGAGACACAAACTTGTACAGGTCCCTTACCAAGAAAGCTCTGGGGAATATGAAGGACCTCATGGCCCCGATAAACAAATACGCTTGGGTGAAGGAGGAAGCTGTCGCGCTTGAAAGCCGGACCCTGGTGCCTAGAAAGAGGGAAAAGGAGCTGACGGCTAAGAGAAGGGCGCCCAACCCTCCTCCAAATCGCCTATCCTTTTAGGGGGTGAGCACGGTCTTCAAGGAGCCCATTACCAGATGCTGCACAAGATAAAGAGCAAACCCTTCTTCAGATGGCCTCCCAGGGTGCAAGGAGACCTGTCAACAAGGGACTCGACGTCTCGGTGTTCATATAATAGAGATGTGGGGCACTTGGCAGAATATTACAAGGTATATAATATAAGTCCTTCCTTGACCGGTTGGTCCGAGAAGGGCACATGAGGGAATTCTTCGACAACAAGCATCTCATGGGACCAACGGGAAGAGACGACGAGACGCCCCTTAAGGTTGTACCTGTAATAGACGTCATACATGCCTACACTGTGCAGAGGCCAATGTAATGCCCTCCAAAACAAACTAAGGAAGGTCTCCCAGGCAGTAAAGGAGCAAAAGAGTAGGTATGATGAGCCGTCATCCAAGAAATCTCGGCATGACGTTGAGTCCATCCATTTTTCTGATTTCGACTTAGATGGTTCGTTCTTCCTTATGAAAACGCGCTAGTGATCACCTTACGGGTCCATAAGTACGATATCAAAAGGATCTTGGTCGACTCAGGCAGCTCTTCTGAGATATTATATGACGACCTTTTCCGTAAGATGGGATTCATCCAAAGGGATTTGAAGCCAGTGAGGACTTCCCTTATAGGGTTCAACGGTTCCAACGCCCTCCCCCAGGGGAAGATCACTCTTACTGTTCGGGCCGGGATCGTTGTTATCCCGGTCGACTTTGTGGTTATAGACTTTGACTCCCCACATAATGTTATTATAGGCAGGACGTGGTTGCATGTGATGAAGGCGGTGCACTCCTCATATCATCAAAAAATCAAATTCCCAACCACTAGAAGTGTTATGGAGATTCGAGGGATCATGCGTCATCGAAACATTGTTTTTATACAGCTATGAGAACTGGGATCATCGACCGAGATCGTGAACGAGACCCCGAGGCTGTGGTGACCAAATAACAATTATAGTCCAGTCGGCCTGGGGTGGATGAGCCCACCACAGAGCCTGTCGATCGTTCTACTGAATCCCTAGTCTGAGTTTTTTTGAATCCCTGTGATGAAGAGATAATTTTTGGTAGAGTCCTCACTAGACGACGCCGAGAAGTCTGATATGATTCTATTCTTACGTCAAAATGCCGATGTATTTGCCTGGACACAGGCCGAGATGACGGGGATAAGCGCAAAAGTGATTACCCACTAACTTCATGTCGACCCATCCTTTAAACCTGTAAGGCAGAAGTCTCGTGCAACGGCACCCCATCATGCGAAGGCCGTAGATGAGAAGGTGGACAAATTACTGGGAGTAGGCTTCATTAAGGAGGTGCAGTTTTTAGAGTGGTTGTCCAACACTGTTTGTGCTAAAAAGAAATAAAGGAAGTAGCGTGTCTGCATGGATTTCACAGATCTAAACAAGGCGTGCCCCAAAGATGAGTATCCACTACCTAAGGTCGATCAACTGGTGGATGCGACCGCGGGCCATAAGAGTATCTCCTTTATGGATGCTCGGGCGGGTTACCATCAAATCCCCTTAGAGGAATCAGATCAAGAAAAAATAGCGTTTATTACACCTCGAGGGATCTATTGCTACACAGTAATGTTGTTCGGATTGAAGAATGTCGAGACAACCTATCAACATTTGATGAACAAAATGTTCAAACAACATCTCAGTACGACCATGGAGGTATACATAGATAACATGCTGGTGAAGAGCAAAGTGGGCGCTGATCACCTCCGAGACCTAGAAACCATTTTTGCCATACTCCGTGGCTACGGTCTGAAATTGAATGCATCGAAATGCGCATTTAGGGTGAGTTCGGGCAAGTTCCTTGGGTACTTGGTCACGCACAAGGGAATCGAGGCCAATTCAAACAGATACAAGTTGTACAAAGCATACAAGCTCCAAAGACCACCAAAGATATCCAGAAGCTAATCGGTATGCTAGCAGCCCTCAACCGGTTTATTTCGAAGTCCTTTGAAAGGTGCAAACCATTCTTTGCCACGCTCAAGGGAGTGGCGAAAGGAACCTGGAACGAGGAATGCGGTAGAGCACTCGAAGGGATTAAGGAATACCTAAAATATCCTCCAACTTTGTTTGTTCTAGTGGCGGGGGAAGCACTCAAGCTCTACTTATCTGTCTCAGAAGGAGCCGTAAGTGGAGCCCTAGTAAGGGAGAGCGAGGGGGCACATAGGCCCATTAATTTCATAAGAAAAACCTTGCTCAATGCCGAGACCCGGTACTTACCAAAGGAGAAACTAATCCTAGCATTGGTTGTCTTAGCGTGAAAACTAAGACACTATTTTTAGGCACATGTTATAGAAGTCTTAACTGATCGGCTCCTGAAGCCTATTCTCCATAAAGTTGACATGTCGGGAAGGATTGCCAAATGGAAGTAGAGCTTAGGGAGTTTGAGAGAAGGTACAAACCTCGTACTTCAATTAAAGGGCAGGTCCTTGCAGATTTCATTGTCGACTTCTCTACGCTCGAGATCCCACTAGAGGTGAAAGCTGTCAAGGATGATGTCTAGAGTCTTCATGTTGACGGGTCCTCAACCACAAGGGGGCAGGAGTAGGTGTGGTACTGACCAATTTTGAAGAATTCATAATAGAGCGGGCTATTAGATTGGAATTTAAAGCTTCCAATAATGAGGCCGAATATGAGGCACTATTAACAGGACTCAATATTACGTACTCAATAGGAATCAGATGCCTGCAAGTCTTTTGCAATTCTTAGCTGTTAGTGAAGTAGATCAAGGGTGACTTTGAGGTTCAAGATTGCAGAATGAAGGCATACCATCAAAAGGAAAATTTTAGAATCGAGAAGTTTGGAAAGGTGAAAGTTTCACAGATTTCAAAGGATCACAACACTCATGCCGACGTGTTAGCTTGTCTGGCTCCGCATTGGCTTCGGAGGTAACTTGATGCTTTGTTATCAAGAATCAGGAGAGCTTGAGTATAGAAGAGACAAAGGCCAAGCAAGTATTGCCAATGCAAGTGCAAGGAGCGCCCTCGGGTTGGATGAAACCTATAATTGTGTATTTAATGGAGGGATTACTCCCCGAAGATGTCAAAGAAGCTCGAAAAATCAAACTCAAGGCTCCCAGGTTCTAAATATTTGCCGACCATCAGGTATACAAGAAATCTTTTCAGGGCCGCATTTACTATGCGTCCCTGTGGACAAAGTGGAGCCTCTCCTCTATGAGGTTCATGAGGGTGTATGCAGAAGCCACATGGGAGGAAGATCTCTAGCACATCGAGCAATGACCCAAGCATACTGGTGGTCATACATGCCGAAAGATACGAAGAGCTACGTTTGGAAGTGCTACAAATGTCAGAAGTTTGCTCCCTACTGACAAGTCCTTGACCATTCTCTCAATACGGAATGGACATTGTAGCCTGTAAGACCTCTCTCGAGGGCCCTGTTGAATAAGAAATTCTTATTGGTGGCCACTGATTATTTCACTAAGTAGATCGAAGCCGAACCTTTGATCCGTATTCCGGACGTGGAAACGAAGAAGTTCGTAGACAAAACATTATCACTCGTTTCGAAATCCCCTGGGCCATTGTCTCGGATAACGACACTTAATTCAATAGTGACCCTTTCAGAGAATTTTGTTCAGGATTCGGGATATGCAATTATTATTCCATGCTAGCCTACCCCCAAAGTAATAGGCAAGCAGAGGTTTCCAACAAAACGGTGTTGGCAGGAATCAAGAAGAGGCTTGAGAAGGCAAAAGGGAGGTGGACCAAGGATCTAATCAACGTACTATGAGTCTATAGGACCACGCCAAGGACGTCAACAAGAGAAACGCCTTATGCCATGGCATATGGTGTTAAGGCCGTCATCCCGTTGGAAGTAGGGCTCCCGACAATCCGAAGCCAAGTATTCGAAATAGGAGATAACAATCAGACACTGGTTTGGGACCTCGATCTAGCCGAGGAAAAAAGGGAACATGCATCCATCAGATTAGCAAAGTACCAAAAAGAATTGTCTAGACAACACCAAAAGAAGGTCCGAGCAAGAGGTTTCCTAGTAGAAGATCTTGTGTTGCGCAAGGTGATGGACACTGCTTGGGAACCCACAGATGGGAAACTCCACCCTAACTATGAAGGCCCTTACAAGATAATGGTTGTGGGGGGCATATGCGCTTATAGGTTATAGGACATGGAGGGTAACGATGTAATCCGAACTTGGAATATATCTAATCTGAAGAAATACTTCCATTAAATTAGACTCTTTCTCCTTTGTCTCAAAATACCAACACGAGACGAGCTCTCGGTCATTAGGAGTACGGCCCCAAGAGGTGTAAGACTCCACCAGTGGAGCGACGCTTTCAAAATACTAACACGAGACGAGTTCTCTGTCGTCAAAGGTACGACCCCGAGAGGTGTTAGACTCCACTAGTGGAGCGACGCTCTCAAAATACCAACACGAAACGAGCTCTCGGTCGTTAAGGGTACGCCCATGAGAGGTATAAGACTCCACCGGTGGAGCGACGCCCTCAAAATATCGACACGAGACGAGCTCTCGGTCGTTAGAGGTACGGTCCCGAGAGGTGTAAGACCTCAGTAGTGGAAAGACGCTCTCAAAATATCGACACGAGACGAGATCTTGGTCGTTAGGGATACAACCCCAAAAAGTGTAAAGCCTAAGTGGACGAGATCGACACTTAAAAGGGTTTCTTCTCGCTGGTTCAATCATACAAATTTGGAAAGCCACTACTAGGTTATAGCCCAGTCTCAACTCTCCGAAGACTAAATGATAAGATCCTGGAGTAGTTAACGAGAGTAAAAGTGAAAGGACACATACATTGGAAAAGAAAGGAGATTCCATTAAAACATAAAAGGGGCGTTGCGTCCCCTGGAGCATACAAAATGAAGGAAAGAAGTAAGTACAAACAAAAATGATCAAAGACCCCCAGGCCCTTCCGTAGTTTCAGGCTCAACCCCTCGTCTTCCTAACGACCCGTCGACCCCCAGTATCTCATCAAGTTCAGTATCATGTTCTCCAGCAAAAACGGGGGACGACGAATGAGGGAAATCGTCTTCAGGATTGGCAGGAGGAGGAGGCAGGATATGAGGAGAAGGCTGATTTGAACCATCACTTAGGTTGATGGTTTCATTTAGGCTTTTGATCCCATTTGGGCCATGCTGAACGGTCTCGAATTGGGAAGGGTCCTCAGGAAGGCTCCCTCCATTAGGCTGCCCGAGAATGTTGTGTATCTGGAATAGCTCCAAGCCTAACTCAACGTGGGTGGCGTGCAAGGGCGACGTCCCAACCTTATTTGTAAGCTTTTTGTTTGGCTTCGTCGAAGGCGGGGATCATTTGGTCTTGGGTGGCCAACCACACTCTTTGGCACTCTTGCTGCAGCGTCTCTTCTTCCCCCGCATTTTTCGCCGTCAGGGAATCAACTTTGGCCGTCAATTGGTTGATGATGCTCTCGGCCTTTTGCAGCTTAATCTCTGAGGTAGAGACCCAGAGTTCGTACTCTTCAGCTCTCTTGATGGCCGAGACCTCGTCCGCCATCACCTTCTCCAAGTTGGCAGAAACAACATCACGTTGACGGATGAGCTCGGTGATGTATTTAGTCTGGTCGCCGAGGGTCTTTTCCACCTCTCCGATGTATTTATCCTTGGAGGCTATAATCTTCTTGGCATCCTTCGCCGCTTGTTTGTATTCCCATAAGCGGTTGACGATGGCACAAGCCTGCAAGGAGGAAAAATGCCAAAGTAAGAAACGGCTAAGTACCTAAAGTCGAGAGCAGATAAAATATCACTTACCACCATATTTCTCCAGATGGCGCTCAAGAGGAGCCGGTTGTCCCCATTTTTCTCATAAATAGCCATGTTGACCCTGAATTGGAAAGTCCCCACAACGGCAAATACAACTTTGAGGACTGAAGTATGGAGTCCGCCTCCAAGACAGGGCGTCCATTTTTGGTCTCGACTCAGGCAACCCATTTGGCGGAGGTGATAGGGCCCAGGGCGTTGTGACGGACCTTCTGGTGACGCTTTTCAAACACTTCGAGGTCCTGGCTTCTTCGACCCGTCAGCCGATCTCCCGCGGGGGACTTGGTCCCTCGGTGAGATGGCGACTTCCAGAGGCATATGCAGAATAGGAAACGGAGGTTTTAGGCTCCCACATTGTGTAGTTGGCGGGTGACGACCGGGGCGATACTGAAGGCCCAACAGATCCCGAGAGCCTGGCCTTCCTTGCCGTAGCGGCAGCCTCCATCGTTGCTGCATTGAGGGGCAGGAGATTAAACATATCTTCCGAAGAAATGGGATTATCGACGATAGAAGAGGTATGCTCGGAGTCTCGGTTGGAGCTTTCCTCGATGTTTCTCTCATTTTCTTCCGACAAAGAGTGATTTTCCCAGCGTGAAAGATCAAAAGGCGGGGGAATTTGAGAAAAACGGCTTTATGTGGGATCGTAGTCGATCAAGACATGAGCTTCCCGAGAAGCGGGGGTGGAAGACCAGACTTTCAGTAAATCCTCAAACTTGGCCTCAGCCCTCAGAGGCTAGGCGATGTCGCGCTTGTATCCTTCTGCAAAAACAAGCGACTAAGGTTAGGACTGGTGCAAAATGGATGCCAGAAAGAACTCGGGATGTGCAACACACCTTCATCCCTCGGAACTTTGGGGCAGTATAATCCATCATACTCGGGCCCGGTTCTCTTCTTCCAGCTCCTGCCGAGCATGATTATATCATCTACATACCCCTTGTCCGAGTCGGGCATATGGGTCACCAAGTACATTAAGGTGTCTCAGGCATGAAGATAGTTCCTGCCCCCAGAGACAAGTCATAGAAAAATAAGATTTTGTTCACCCCCAATTTCACTCCCAATCGCTCGTTCAAGGCAACCACTCCCATCACTATCCTAAAGAAGTTCACCCCAAATTGTATGGGAAACAACTTCAGCTACATCAACACTCGCAACATCAAGGGGCGGAGGGGAAAGGTCAGCCCCCTTTAATGATGGCTTTGGTCTAGAAGGGCATCATTTCTATGCTCCCAGATTCCCTACTATGATAAAGGGAGTCAAAAAGGAAGGTGAAGACTGGTTCAGGGATTCGATATCTAGCCCTAAAAACATCGATGTTGCCTTCATTCACCTCCGTTCTCCTTAGTTTACGATTGACTCTAGGACAAGAAGGTTCCCCCTGAACGGTTCTACGAGTTCTAGCCATGGGTGGCTTCTAAAAAGAAATGTAGAAGAAATGAGAAACAGATTCAAAGGTTAGCAAAATACTTACAGGTAAAGGATCCTCAAAGATAGTTCTCGGGAGGTTAGAACAGATTGCTCGGGCACTGGAAGAAGAGTTCTCGAGGAATGATTGCTAAGAAGAAAGTTCAGAATCGTAAAGTTCTTAAACCGCTCAAACCTCATCTATTTATAGTCTCCTACGTGGGCGGGAATCAAAGCGGTACCACATAATTAGGGGATTTGAAAAGAGGCGGCGCAGACATGCAAGTAACCGCCCCTATTAAGTAGGCGTGCCAGGCTACCCTCCAAACCTCCTCACGTTACATGTCCCTTGCCGTAAGCAGAATGGAGGCTGGGGGCAATTGGCGGGGCTCTGGACGACTCAGCATCCCCCAGATCGACACGTGTAAAAGCATTAAGAGATGTCGAGAAGCACCGCTGAAGGAGGGCAGCTCGAGGGAGCCAAGTGAGTGTTTTGGCACCAGCATTTAAAATGACTTGACAACGCATTTATGACGATGTGACGGGCTCATACAAGTGTTAATGGATATCTACGCTCTCAAAAGTCTAGGCCTGCAGGTCATGATTGTTGGGCATTAATGACTACCATGCCGAGCATAACTCTTCGGTGTATCCCGAGGAACTGTTCCCATCGAGTATTAAACCCTCAGGAATTGGTATCCGTTGCCAACGGGCATGATTTGGCATCCTCGGCAATAGCCTTAGGTCCTCGGCGTTGGACCTAGTTCTCGGCCTATCACTCGAGCATTGATTGTAAAGTGACTCAAGTGAATGACAATCATTACGCTTGGGAGAGGGCGTAAGATATTAAATGCCAAGATGGGACGTAAAGCCTGAGTATTCATTACTATTCCAGATATAAATACCCCTCATAGAGATGAAGAAAGGTACGCAACAAAGAACAAACACGAGATATACGTTGTGCTTAAATCCCCAACCCTAAACTGACTTAGGCTTCGGAGGGAATACGTCGGGTGTACACCCGACCCCTTTTCTGACCTTATGGATTGTATCAGGTCCATCGGGTGGGCGAACGTTATCTCAAACTATTGCAGGATTTATCCTGTGCAAAGGTTGTGTTCTAGTAAAAAGATGCAAACAACAAAATTAAAAAGTCATAAATTCACATTTTTCTATGCACCAGAAAAACAGCTAAAGCCTGTGCATGCCCTAGATGAAAGAGGCAATGAAAACATTTGAATACATTTAAAACAACTACAATGACCCAACTGAAATACAATGAATCTAATGGCTGAATCCTAAAGCCATTAGATTGAAAACAACCCAAATACATTGAAATATATTCTACCGAACACCTAGACTTCTTGATGAACTCATACTAATAAATTCAAACCACGACAGAAGTGAGGTTTCTAGTTATCTTTTGGACATAGTGTATAAAATTAGAAGAGAAAATACGGGAAGGACTTGTTAACAAAAACACCTTACCAGATGATGTCGTACAATGATGGTTGTGTAATGTCAAAACACAATAGGCAGCTGACGTTTGATAGATAAGAACGAAGGGCGATGGCAAATAGGATTCCGAACAATTTTTTGGAGAGAAAAGGGCGATTATAAATATGATTTTGAAGAAACTCAGTAGTCTTTTATATTAAACAAATTAATTGTTGGGATGTGTATAACAACAACCAAAGCATTAAAAGAAAGAGAAAATAGATGCTTAATTAAAATTTATAATGGGTAATTGATTTTTGTAATTGAATATATGTAATTAAATAAATTTGGGGAGAGAGAGATTGAGAGGGGACGGTGAAGGGCGGTTTGTGCTTCTCTGATATGTGAAAACGCAGGGGAGAAAGAGCTAGAGAGACGGAGAGGTGAAGATGTAGAGAAAAGGCTATGAATCTGCAAGAGAGAGAGAAGGTAGAGAAAGTAAGAAAGAGGGAGAGAGTGTAACAATTGGGATTTAAAACATAGGTATGTGAATTTAAGAGAGGAAATAAGGAGAAGAGGGAGAGAAAATAGGAATAAAGGAATATATGTTAACAAATAGGTTAATGGGAACCAATTAACTCTGAAGGACATGGATGATATAGTTGTACTGTTAGAGGATAGAATTGTGAAAAATGTTTTTCATATATGTTGGTATTTTAAAATAGTATAGATAAATATCGATTTAGGGTGAATTTTATTTTACACATTGAAAGATTTATAATTTTTAAAGATTAAATTTTTTACATTACACCCTAAATGTATTAAAAGTATTATAATATAATTCATTCATTAGTTTCTGTTATCCATTCTTGACAATAGAGTGCCTCTTGACTGAATAAGTAATAAAAAATAACAAAAATATCACATTATAATATTTTAATATATTGAGGGTATTATTCAAAATATCTAATCTTTAAAAATATAAAATGCAAAAACTTAAATCTGTTGAGGCGTTTAGTGCAATAGAAAATGATACACAACCAAAATCAAATCCGAAAAAAGTTATCATTTGGATGATTGTTGGATGAGTGGATCCTATTGAAAAAATTGATGAAACTCACTCATTCAAGTGATGATATACATTTGAATTGCAATTTTTTAGATTATATGATGCTATTCACCCCTTCTTTTTATTCACCATGGGTGTGTTTGGGTAGTGGGTTAAGATAGGATACGATTTCTTTTTTCATATCCTAACCTATCAAATTCAAACCCACTTATCCACTTTAAATTCAAAGTTATGGAATATATCAAATCCAAACCTTTGTTTGGGAACAAATGTGTAATTGTGTAGGCCTCATAAATTATACCAAACTTTTTATAATAATTTACTATTTTACCCATAACACTATTCGATCCAATCCAATCCTACCCTTTGTTTGGATATATACACGAGATCCCTCAAAACACCTGGTTGAAGCAAGCACACAGAAAAATGACCTATATAAATACACAGAGAGGCAAAGTTGAAGGTTAGTTTTCTTCTTTGTCTCTATCTATATAATAAAGTAGCCAAATTTCTTTGTTTCTAATTTTTCGCAGTTCAGATCGCTTGACAATTATTGATCTGACGGTTCTCATACCAATTTTTTCTAAGATTCCTATCTCTTATCTAACTCTTTCTATATCTATCTTTATACTTTCTCTCTCTCATATTATTAACTTATTTTCTTCATGAAACATATAAACTATATGTTATACAATTATTTATTCCATGAAATTAATTCAAAAGTTTTATATATCTAATGGCATATATTTTGCCACTTACTTCTTAATTTGTAAATAACACTTAATGTAAATAAAAAATAGCACATACTTTTCATGATTTGATGACTTTTTTATTTGAGTTTCACATCTTTGCATGAAATTAGATCTTATTGATTTAGGACCTAAATTCCTCTAAAATTCTCACTGAAAATGATTTTTATATAGATTATTTCTATAGTTATTTTAATGTTTGCTCTATTTGTTATAATTTTGGTAATAAATTTTTTCAAATTTTTTTTATCAACTTTTTAATTTACTTTTAAGTATTTTTATGTGAACCAGAGATTTTTGTGAGTTTAGCAAGTAGATGTGAGCGATTCTCTTAAAAAAAGTGGGGGTGAACAATTGATTTAATTAAGTATGTGTGGTTAAATCTTGACCAAAAAAATTGATCAAATGATATAGTAAGATGGAAGACGCTATGCTATGAAAAAATCTATATTTAAATTTTATGGTTTAAAATACAAATTTTTGAATTTATATACAACAAAAAAATATAATTTAAAGTCAATTTCATGTTGATTTAATCAATACCAAATAATATTCAATATGAAATGAACCCTAAATTATAAATTAATATATAATTTTATTAGAAATTGACATTTAATTTTGTCCAATTTATATTCAACTTTGTTGAATTAATATCAAATTAATTTTTTGGGATTCTAAAGTATATCAATTTTTAGGTACTAAATCAAATCTTGGTTCATTTTATTAAATTTTTAATTTTTTTGGGTACTAAAGTTGGAGAAAGGTAATTATAAAAATAATAAATTTTTTCGGGATAAAATCATCATTTTCCATTAGGAACATTGACGGAAGAGAGACATAGGGGGTCTTTGTGCAATAAATTTTAAATTTCAGGGATCTCAGTGTTATTTATAAAATATCAGGAGGTGTGTGTATAATATTGTCAAAACTCAGGAAAAATCAGTATTTTTTACAAAAATTTTTAATTAAATCTTAATTAAAAAATATTTTATCTTAGAAACTTGAATTATTATATTTCTAATAAAAATAATTGTAGGTTAGGAAGGTTTGTTGGTAACCAAAAAATAAATGTGTGACAATGTTTTTTTGTGTATATTTATATGTGGTGGATTGGACATTTGGTAATTAAATTTATAATTTTATTGTGTCCTTTTGGGGTTGAAAGATGGCAGTGGTGATAAATTTGTGAGTTTTATAAATGAGCCAGATTTGATTGATTTTATTTATCTCTTAAAAATTGTGAATTTAATTGTGTTCGATTAGTATTTTTTTTTTGCTTGAGATATTTATTACATGAGAATAGGGTGGATTGAAAATTTAGTGATTGAGTTTATAATTATATTATATTATTGAATTCAATGGTGGAAGAGGTGATAAATTCATAAATTTTATAAATGAGAAAAAATTTATTTAATACTTAAAGATTGTAAATTTCAATGAGTTATGTTAGTATTTTTTTTCTAGAGGCATTTGTATATATGGTGTTGTTTTGAAGAGTTTTTATACATTTTTACGATAGTTCTATTAATATGAAGGGTATGACCGGCGATATATTTTGAGTCATTTTAAAAGAAGAATTGATATAAATATTTTTAAGCCAATCTTTTGAATTTGGGCAATTGTGTAAGAATTTTTTGTTTGTTATATAGTGCCTTCAGGTA
>CM042185.1:6177931-6203218 GCA_023539305.1 Ilex asprella
GACGAGTTCTCACAGTGATGCTTGAACAACATTGATAGAAGAAAAAGAGGGGACAAATAAATCTGGATCTCCATCGATCATGAGATTGAAGCAAATCTGGATCTCTACAGCGAGCCAAATTTGTTTCCATCTTGGTCCATATAGAGAGAGAGAGACTTATCAGAGACCATTAGCCAAGACGTCTTCGTCGCCTTCACAGCCTCTGGCCTTTACAGTCTTCGTTGCCTTCAGCCTTGAAACAAGTGTGAAGAAAGAAAAAGAGGGGTAGACAAGTAATTACTAGCTTATCTAGTCGGCTAGGATATAAGCCCAGGGGGAAGTGGGTTAATTTGTATTGTAGTAACCGGGTCAAGGCTAGACCTGAGATTGTTATCCAACCTTAAAAAATGCTTCTCAAACAAGGGATTTGTGAGACCTACTGTCTTAATAACCTATCCTTATGGGTGATATCCCACCTTAACCCACTATCCAAACACACCCCATAGGGTTGATAATTAAGTCAAACTACTCATGTTCGACTCGAATAGAACCCGATTCGAGCTCAATTAGTATTCTAAATGAACTGAGTTTAAATAATTTTTTAAACTTTTTTCTTAAAAGACTTTGTCGAGGCTTAGACTTGGGCTCGCAAAAATTAGTTCATTTAAATGTAAAATATTCGAGTTATTCACACTCAACTCATTTTAAAAAAAATTAAATTTAAACAAATTTTTAAAATCTTGCCACAAATTCCACTCGAACTCAAATGACTTATGTTGACGTGGATGTGATATAAAAATTGTCAACCCTAATTCACCAATTTTTTGAGTAAGAAAAAGAGAAATATCATATAACCTAAATTTATATTTTCAATTTGTGTCTTGAATGAAGAGAGACTATTAGATGAGTGTGTTTCATCAATTTTTTTAAATGAGACCCATTAATTCAATTATCTAATTTCATTTGAGATGTAAATTTTAGTTAGATAGTATTGTTCAAGAAAAAGTGGCTTATGTTGACGTGGCACTATAGGATTTGCAGCCTAAGCCAGTCGGCTCATACATGACGTGGCATACGAAACAACACCGCAACTGGTTTGTTTATTGTGGCCCCCACAAATAATTGTGTGACCCAGAAAAGACGCCTAGCTGTACAACTTCCCCGGAACCCAAACCGACTCTAGACACATTTAATAATCAAGTTTAAAATCCGTAGGGTATTCCTCTGCCCTGTATAAGTTCCTCGTGGTACCTTATCTTTGCACTGGCGTCGAAGGCGTTTGTTGTTCACAGATAGTTTTCTCTCTCCTCCAGAGTTATCTTTGTCTCTCTATCATCGCGATTTGATAATCTTTATAGTCGAATTTTATAGTCGATCGAGTTTCTTGAAGTTTTGAGGCCGAATTAGGGTTTCGGATTGGGATTTCACGGATTTGTCCCCTTTTTTTCACGAACAGACAGTTAGGTTTTCAGATCTGTTCACGATTTTAACCATAATTAAAGGTTAAATTTCCAATGGCTAATTCTGAGAAGCAACAATACGAACGCGAGATCGATGAGTTGGATGGCGTAGATCGATACAACGGTGAAGGTTTCGATGATTCGTCATCTGTTGTTGCCTCCTCGAGTGGTGTCCAGACCTCTGCAACACAGAATTGGGGTTCCGGTGGTGAGGTTAGTCTGACGGAGAGATTGACGGATATTCTTGTAGATAACGGGGACGGAGATCTGTTGCTACAACGGAGCGATCGAGAGGATAGGGTTATTCAGTGGCTTCAGGCTCTGGATTTGCAATTTATGGGAGCTTGCCGTGCTGATGAGAGGTTGAAGCCTTTGCTGAAGCTGAATGTTTCAAGCGACGCCACCGAAGATCGGTTGGTGGCTCATCTAAGTCAGGTACATATCATGATCGATTTAAGCTTTGATTTGTGTGTAAATAAGTTTGTACGTACATATGTATATATGTAACGTTATGATCTCGCAGATGTTATTTGCGAGTTGTCTTTTAAAATCTTGTTGCTAATCAAGAGATACGCTGAATTGTTTGGTTTTTAAATTCTTTGTTAGTTCGTTTAAAAAGGAAAGGAATAGTTTGATTAAGCTAACAGGGTCTTTGGTTGGGATTGAATTGGTTGTAATTTACGTTATAATTTTTAGATATTCTATGTACTTTTTTTTTTTTTGCAATTTAACTGATGATATCTTTCCTTTTTGTGGTCATTTGAGCAGTATTTTGAACCATCAGAAGTTGCTATGCTGGCTAGATGCTTGTGTATTCCGCTTGTATCTATTCGTGTTGGTAAGATCAAGAAGCAAGGGACTCTCCTGTGTCCGACTGCTGCAAGGTAGTTGCAAATACTTGGACTCTTGCTTGTGGTTGTACATGTGTGATATTATTTATATTTCTTCTTTGCCAATTGCCTTGTTAAGATTTCTTATAGCAATATAAATAATTTTAGGTCTGATGCTCTGATATTTGCCTTCCCTAGTCTGATATAGATGCTTGGATATATGTGTATGCGAGACCTAGCCAGGCTACTTGTGATTTCAATACTTTGATTTCAAAATAATAAAAAATGGATTAAATAGCCTGGATTTTGTTTTATAATTACCCATGCACCGTGGTGGGTGGTTTTTCCCTGCCATTCTGCTGCATCTACCGTCCAATGAGTCAAGACAAACTCTGTATTGGTGTTAAGGGCAAATAATATTTATAGATTATTAACAGTAATTTTAAAGATGTATAAACTTAGTTTTATGTTGTGCGTTTCAATGGACATGTTTGTAGCAGAGTGCTAATACAAACTTCTTCTGTTTTATTTATATAATCGTATGTTCATTATCTTTTAGTAGAAATCATTATGTTGTATTTTATTACGTGCATATCTATCGTAAGTGCACATGAATCTTGGGCCATTAGCATTTAAGTACTGTTATGGAGCCTTGTAATTTTTATGATAACTTACAAAACTTAGGATCTCTTGCTGTCTTTCCAGTGAGTTTGGATTATATTGCCCTTCAGGTGACCTAAAATACTGGAAAAATGTGTGTGTTTTGAATCTTTTCTGACCCAAACTTGTTTAAGGTGCATATCTTGAGTGTCTTGTACATGCAAATGTATTTTTGCACGAGTTTGTACCACATTCTGGATTCTGTTTGAGTGGTGTCGGACCTCTGCATCTTTAGATGAGACTGTTCTATCTACGAGGTGGATATTGACATGGGGAGACACTATGAAGGCTGCTGATGAATACGGTTTGTCGTATTGGTTGTCCAGGAAACTTGGGATTAAGAAGTCGGTACATAAATATCTGTAATCTGATCTTTGATTAATTTAGCAACTTACAATTGCATGTTTAATGTCTTTTAGTGCTGATACGATTTATCTATGATTGCCTAAGAAGCACGGGCACGGGCACGGGCACGGGCACGGGCACGGGCAAGTTACATTCTAACAAATGTCTATTGTTTAGTAGTAGACACGTTCTAAAGAAGTGTTGACACGTCACCAAAGAAGTGTCCGACATGTGTCCGAAATTAAAAATTTATTATTTAATTATGGACACAGATAAAAGAGTATCGGACACGTGTTCAAGAGGGTCCGAAGCGTGTCAGTGTTTGACACGGATACATCACCCTCGAGAGTGTCCGTGCTTCATAGATGATTGCTATTGCTTTAGTGTCATCTTGTATTTCTTCAAATTCATTTAGATGATGGTTTAATCTAACTGTTGACCTGTGCACCTGTGTGAAATGTAGTTTCAATTTTAATGTGGCTGCAAAAATTTTCTTGTGTTTGTCGATGATAACTGGAAATTGTAGGGTGTTATATTTTGGCTTATTGATGGTGCCATGTTCATCCTTCCGAATAAATATATCTTTTGCTTGTAGGTAAACTGGGCGTATTCTAATATGATCTCTGAATTAAGACGAAATAAAGGTAGTTTCATGCTCCTATATTATATATCTTACTCTGATTTGGATCATATAATTCTGTTTGCTATATGGGGTCTTTATTGTATTTTGTTTCAAAGTAATTGTTTAAGGTCTGAATCATATGCATACATGTATGTGTTCTGCAGAATATATGTGTGCTCCTTTTTTCTATTGCTCCTTTTTTCTATTTTTTTATTACTGTTAGCCTTCTCTTTCTGGCCAGTTTTACTTGCCTCTTTTCTTCCCTGGGGATTACTGATCTTTTTATTTTGATATGGATTATCGAAGTTATCAATTGGTGCTTGGACTATTGATTTTTATTGATGTTATCTGAATATTCTATCTAAGTCAATGACCCCTTGGGTGTCATTTTCTTTATCTGAAGTGATTAAAAAATGTGTTCAGCAGTCAAATAAAATAAGTTGTCTTTTCATGTTATACCTTGACATTATATTAGTGAATGTTAGGTGTACTCTTACAATCATTTAGTGGCGTGTAATTTTTAGGTAATCATGAATCTATCTAATTTTACAAATTGAAATTCCTTCTTTTAAACGAAGCATACTACTTTAGTCTACTTTGGACCTGTACTCGGTGCTTAGTATTAGTGGTAAATTTACGATGTATGCACAATCTATTATTTTCATTTAATCCATACTCTTAACAAGGCATGTGACGTCCTTGTTTTGGAGCCTGTGGAGAAGTTCCCTTTTGAGTTGATGGGATCATATGGTGAATCCGATGTGACTTTGCATCATTCTGTGATGCGCATGCCTGATGGCTGATGTTTTAGTGGAGCATGGTTTGAATACATGATGCATTTGCCTTCATTAATTGCATCCTAATTAGACCCCTAAAAAGCAGCTACTAGTTTATAGTGAGATAAGAAAATATACCAAAACAGATTGACAATACTAAATATTACAACGTAGTAGAAGACGGTAGTAGCCTATTGATTTGAGGTCTGTCTTGGGAAATGGGAGTTTTGAGGCATAAGTTCATGGATGCTTGTAGCAATTCTGTAATAGATAAATGGTATGTGGGTTATACGGAGAATTGAAAAAGGTCGTTTAGCTAATCTCATATCACTCGTAACTTTGTAAGACAGGTATTGGCATTTAATTTTTTGCTTGCAGAGAATGCTGCAAGTGGAGGCCGTAGCTTTTAGATGTGCCCCCCAAATTTGCCAAATATGTGATAGATAAATGGATAAATTTATTCTGTAATAGATAAATGGATACAACTCTTTTTTTTGCTACTTAAAAGTAAATTAAGAAACCTTTACACTTCTTGTTGTGGCTTGGTAGCACAGCACATAATTAGCCAGGCTATGAATGTTCCCCAGTCATACTTTAATCAAATGCATTGGCATGGAACATCATAGTAAGGTGTTGCTCTGTTCCATTTGTACCATCTTCATTTTTTATGATGCGTTACTTTTATTGGAATCTTACTATTTGGTCCTTTTTTCAACATTGTAACAGGGGGAATTTGATTCTGAATCTCTTGCCAACTTCTGATCTGCGAATCTCGTTTGTTGGAGATGATGGTCACACAGAAAGACTGTTAACCTTGAGTAGTGATTTGCATTGCCCTTCTGTGGCGGTTGAAGGAATCCCAGCTGACAAATCTGGAAGATCGTTTCTGATAAAGGTCCCTGATGGGCACATTTTTTATTTTTGGTGCTCAGAAAAGTCAAAGCTTCTCGGGATTGATTTACTTGAAAAGGTGCATTTCCTCTTTTAAGAGTTGGTATATCTGTGTACATTTTGTATGCTCTGGATGTGACTTGTGCTTACGAAAATTTCCTTCCTTTTCTGTCTCATGTAGATGAAGGATTTACTTGAAAGGATGCCCTCCCTAGCTGAATTATCTGGTATTAGTGAGTCACGTCTGGACTGTTTTGCAATTCATCTCCATTCATATCTTGTCAGCTCATCAGTGACGAATACTCAAGCTAGTACAGTTATCTCAACAATTGCTTTCCCGAATGCCTCATTGGACTCTTCTGAACGTGGTCAAAGTGCTCTATCCTCATCAGCGTTATCGAAGGCTTCACGTTCTCGACACTACAGCAATCAAGGAACGAAGCCGAATTCACCACTCTATCAGGGTAGCCTCAGCCCTAGATCAAGTTCCTTTAAAGAGGGTCAGCCCAGAAACTTATCTTCCTTAAGAACCATTGCCAGAGAGAAGTATAGACGGCGCGAGGATAATCATCTTACATATATTGACAACCTTTCCACTTCTTCATTGAGCACTATGGGTGCATCTATATCAAATCATTTGGATGAAGACAGGCTTCCAGGTGCTACTGGAAACTGCCTTTTCCCTCCATCGACTTTTCTGGAGTCACTTGGGAAATCGGCTGATCCTCCATTTCCAAGTCTAGAATCCCGTGCTCCTTCTATGGGTTCCCCCCTTTTCTCTCCTTACTACTGCTGGTGTCCTCCTGTTTCACCATCTTTGCAATACACAGTAGCATGTTCACAGCCACCTATCTCCTTAACTGAATCACTATCTTTACCACCACTTTCTTCTCTGCTGCCAGTCCCTAGGTCATCTTCTTTGTTGGCACCGAAGCTGCCTTTTAATTTAGCTGAAGTTCCCTCTCTGGATTTCCCACCTTTCCTTCCTGAGCCACTGGGCAGGTTACCATTGTCTATGTCAAGTTCTCAACAGATTCCAACCTTCACGCCTCTAATGTGTGATTCCATTGTTCATGTTCCTTTCATTGATGTTTGCTCCTCCGGTCAGGGGTACCTGGTGAGTGCAGGGCCTGCTATGTCAACCGCCATTCCACCACTGCATCCAAATCTTGTGAACCCATTGATTCCCGAAAATGAATCTGTGGTGGAGAAGGGTGCAAGAGAGACTCTAAGGCTTCTCATAAGTAGCTCTAGCCAGGCCAACCCACAGTTGATGGATGCTTTGCCTTCTGTTCTGACCCATATTGATGAGAAAGGAAGTATGCTTGCTACTGGCAGTAGGGGGTTGTACACTGGAACCACGGATGTTGCTGCTATTGCGAACAGCATTGCAGCTATGGGGTTGGTCTCGCTGTCTGAGAGATCCGAAACTGGTGGTTTTATGAAGAGGTGCTTTAGCCGGAGTGATCTGGTTGACCAATTGGAGAAATCAGGTGGCTCTGATGGGGCATGTTCAGACGATGATGACAAAGTTGAGGGAGGAAAGGATTGATCAATTGGTTGATTGAATAGTTTTCTTTATTTTTTTGCTCCCTTTTTCGATCCAGTTTTTGTCCAGAAAGTGTAGATATGTGGCTTTAGTTTTTTGTATGTAATTAATTTCAACTCATCCATCCATGGGTGCTGTGCTTTGATTCCTTTTGTTCATAGTTAGAATGTTAATGTGTTCTGTTTTGTACCTCTGGCTGTTAATATTCCTAATCTCTTTCTAGTTCTTTAACAGCTTTAGCACCGACCATCTTGCATTCTTGCTGTTCTCTTGTTCTGTTTGGGGGCTGTCAACAGGGTTTAGCTCCCATCTTGTTCAGCTCATGTGCTTTTCCCAAAACAACTCGTTTTACGTACAAAAGGGCATCATTCATAAGGTGATACAACCAATTTGTGTGATCTGGTGGTAGTATTGGAATGGTGCATACAAGCACCAAGAAGCCTTTAAAAGCTGCCATCAAAGAAAATTATCAGTGATCCTTCTTGAAATCGGAAATCACATGCAATAATTTAATGAGAGAAAACCGAATATGAATTCAAGAGAGAGAGAGAGAGAGAGAGAGAGAGTGGCAGTGTGCAATAAGACTCGTGGATTGGTATATTCAGATTGCGCACCTAGATCTCCAAACTTGTGTATTTTTTTAAAAAAATTTGTGTCGACTATTTCTTCAAATTTAATATTAATAAACATTATCTTAGTAATTGTTATGGTACCTTAAATTGTATTAGAACATGTTCTTTAGGAATAAGACTAGTCGACTCTTAGGAGGCGAGGACGAATTGAATCTGAGTTCTCTTAATTTTTAAAAGTTAACTCGACCAGTAAATTGACATGTGTATTTATACAGCGTTCCACCATTTCAAACAAATTGACACAACCGTTGACAAAATTGTGTCTATTATTATCATCACAGTCAGTTCCTACTCTTTGTTGTCTGCCTGTTCTCTCTCCTCATGCACGATAATACGTTGGTGGAGGATACAGACTAGCGGAAAGAGGAAAAAGACGAGAGGGAAGGACGCTGAACATGACAGTGTAAGACAAAAAGATTTTTTAATGGCTTCTAAGCAGTGGAAATTATAGAAGGAAAATGTTATCAATAATGCTACACTGATCAAATTTTGAGATCAAATTTAGAGTTCAAATGACGTGTCAGCATATTATTTAAAGTTTTTATTGGGACCCAAATGATATGAAACCAATTAAAAAAGCCCAATTCAGCTGTCATGTCATTTGGGCTCTAAATTTGATTCTAAAATTTGGTCAGTATAGTATTACTCAAATGTTATACAAATAAAAAATTTTACCAAAAAATATTTTTAGCAAATGAGTTAGTAGTTCAATATCACTGCTGGACCCAGTGATCAAACTATTTTTGAACGGATGTAGAGTTGTCGACTCATTTAATAAAAATATTTTTTGGTAAATATTTTAGTAAGCAGAATATTACTTATTAGGGAAAATGTTTGTACGAAATAAAGTAGGGACAGAAATAATAATGTTACATTGATCAAATTTTTGGACTAAATTTATAGCCCAAATAATATGATAGCATATTATTTGAAGTTTTTATTGGGACTAAAATGACATGACACCAAATAAAGAAGTCCAACTCAACTGTTATGTCATTTAGGCTCTAAATTTGATACTAAAATTTAATCAATGTAGCATTACTCAAATAAAAAAGGCGCCTGGCCCCTCTGTGCCCACGAGGTAGGAGTAGGGATCAAATTCAATATTCAGTTGTCTCTGTGCATTAAGACACAAAACGGCAATAAGCATGAATCCAAATATCCAACGAGGAACATCATCCTCATGTGGATCTAAACACACACACACACACTCACACACTGACACACACACACGCTGACACACTGACACATATACACGCACACACACATTTGTATTTATGTATGGAAGCATATATGCAAGTATGCATATATGACAACCGCCCTATGACCACTTGTGGGGAGAGAGAGAGAGAGAGAGAGAGAGTAATTCAAGTTGCAGGAGGGTACTTATGCCTGCTGAAATTGTTTAATGGATGAATTAAACACCATCCAAAATAGCAACATGGTAGTAAATTACTGAGAATCAGTACGCGATTATTTTTCCAGGATAGTGTAGGCAAAAGTTGGTCACTAGAAAAAAAAAAGCATAGGGTATGTTAGACTCTCACACTAAGAGTTCTAAAAAAATGTAGAGTTTTATACCTAATGTAAAAATGTTGTTTTTAAGATTCGAGCTCACAGCATTAGATAACAATTGAACAACTTTACAAGTATGTCAATTGTCAAACCCGTGAGTAACTTGTCTTTGGCTGAATCGACGAGAGAATTACTCGAGCTGCATATAAGTTGGCTCGAACATTATTGACCTTGAACTAATTCTTTTTTTTCAAACCCACCTTCTGAAAGGAAAAAAAAAAGTTAAAAAAACTCTGTTCAATGAATAAAGAAAGCAGAGGAATCAAAAAAATGCTTCAAAGATAACTCTTGAGCTTATGTATATCAAACTCACCATTCATCTCTCCTTTTGCCTTTCCTGGTTTCCCATAAAAGCATAGCAAGGAATGGATGGAAAAGAAAGTGAGAAAGAATATAACATTTTCACCCAGGATAAGTCTAGGTATACGTGAATTAGTCCGAATACCTTTGATCGTTGAACCAAAAAAATAGAAAAAAAAAAAATAGGGTATGCACCAAAAAAAAAATTATTTTTCATCCATCCTATCAAATACAAAGGAATGAAAATGTATCATTCTTAATTTCTTTTTCTTGAAGGATAGAAAGTGTATCTCTCTTATTTTTCATCACTCTTTCCATCTTTCTTACTAAACAGAGCATAAGAGATAATTTAAGTGGTACTAGAAACGAATTATATTATACATCCTAAATTCAAATCTTGACAAACCTTTGGGGTCAAGTCATAAAATATTTATTCTCATAAATAACCTAGTTTCGATATGAATGACTTACTTTTAACCAGATAAAAAAAATTAATTAAAATATGTGTAAACTAGTCCGAATGCTTTGACCATTTAAAAAAAAAAAATATGTATGCAAAGCTAACCGAGGGAGGGGAATCTAGGGCATGTTTTGTATGTGGGTTTTGGGAGGTTTTGAAACATGGGTTGGGGAACAAAACCAAGCAAACCCATATTTGGCAAATACATAACTAGCCCAGAGTTTGAAACTCAGCCCGTTTTAGGCTTGGAAATAAAACCCAAGTTTATAGGTTTCATAAAATCCAGCGGAGGGTGAGTTTCATATGTGGGTTAAACATGCAAATGAAATTTATGCCTCCATATATCTCATATACCTCATATTACCCTATTCACACATCTCTCTGAATTGACCTCCATCGATCAACACAGACACAAGATTCTCACAGAATTCCTGAAGAACTGACCTACGGTCGATAAACACAAACAAGATTCTTTTGAGAAATATAGTGACATGCAAAAAATTTGTGGGAAATCTATGGGAAAGACCAAATGTAGAGACCCCTTCTGTTGTTTGCTGGAAACGATTGAAGAAATCAACCCCTCTTGTTGTTTGATCTGCAAAAAATCTTTGACAAATTTGTGATAAATTTGTTGCAGAGATATCCTTTGACCTATATCAAGTCAGTCACTGTTCAGAGATGCTTCATTTGCCCTATATAAACCGCTCATGTTGTTTGATCGAAACACATCAAGCCGAGGTAATTCTTCTCTTCTTCACACAATCCTTGAGTTCTTCCCATGTGTCAGGTGATAGTGTATTTTGACACCATTTTTTCAATCCAGCAAACCCACCGAAAACTCACTGAGAATCCCTTTGTTTGCTTTTGACAAATATTTTCACAAATTTGTCAATTTAGATAGCTAGCTGTTTGAAGATTTTTCTTAGATTTGGAGGTTAGTGGAAAAATTAGTGAAATATTTCACTAATTTTTCTTAGATTTTTTCCTGTTCAGAAGTTAAACCACACGGATTCTAAGGGAATTCAAGCAAATTATCTTAAAAAAGAAAAAAAAAAACACAACTAATAATTCTTCACTGATATCTTATTCACTATATTTTCTCTTCAGTATCTTTTTTTCTAATTATCTATCATACTTTAAAATGAGATTGATTATGTACAAGTTCATTCATTAATCGTAGATGATTTACCCCAAAAAAAAAATTTTAAGAGCAAATAAATATATTGAAAGAGATGTGTGAGGAAAAGACAAAATGTATTTGAAGGTGAGTAGGCTGCTGCCTATTGTATTGAAAATGGCTAAAACCTAAGAAGTTGTATTTATGTTGGAGTATTATATTTTTAAGAAAAACATTACATATGTTAAACAGGTTTTCCTGAGTTAGCAAGTCTATGATGACATTTGACCCAAAGAGAATTCAAATTCAATTCCCCTACTTCTCTTCATCAAGTCCATCAAACAACAACAGAGAGAAAAATCAAATCAAATCTTTTTTATTTTTTTTATCACAAATTGTATATTTAATAAATGGTTTGTCAAGAAAATTAGAAAACATAAAGTTAGATGTTGAACTACAACGGGTATCCAAATTTTTAGTGAATTAAGCCATTTTTATCAAGAAAAAAAAGGATTGATGAGGTTGCTGCTTAGGAACATAAGAAAGGAATATGGAGAAACTTACTTCAAGAATTAAGTTTTACTCAATTATGTGCACATGTAGGTACATATTACCTTGTGGATGCTGGGTACACAAATAGAGAATGTTTTTTGGCTCCATTTTGTGGCCAGTGATACCATTTGCAGGAGTTTGCCGACAGTGCTACAGCTCCATGAAATGTGTAAGAGTATTTCAATTTGAGACATGCAACCACGAGAAATGTCATAGACAGGTATGTTGGGCTACTAAAATGTGATGTGTTATCCTTAGGACGACGTGTTTTTACCTTGTAGCAACGCACAACAAAATCATTGTTGCTTGTTGTTTACTTCATAATTTTATTAGGAACGAGATGAAATATGATCCGATGGAGGAAGAGTTGGATAACCATCCATTTGAAGATGAGAATGTGAATGATAATGACATAATCAATAGCGTTGATTCTTCGCATGGTTGGACTGCGTGGCGTGATCAACTAGCGGCTGACATGTACAATGATTGGAGGTTTAATAGGGTACCTTGATGTTAGTGGATACAGATTGTTGCATTTTTTTGTGAATTACTTTTTCCTCATTAAATTGTTTTTTTTTTGGTTAAGTTCTATTCCATCAAAGGACTGGTATTAGTGGATATTTTGCGTGTATGTAAACGTCTTTAGATCTTCTTGAAAATATATTTTGTTGGCAACTTTAACTTAATTATAGGCGTACATGTGTATTCACTGCTATTTATAGTGTCAGGTGTTCACAGTTTAGGACCAAGACAAATGTGGATAACGTCCGAAGAATCGTTGCTTATAAATGCGCTAAAAGACATTTGCAATAAGGCTTGGAAATTCCAAAACGACGCATTCAGATCAGGCTATTTGTACCACTTGGAGAAGGTTTTATCGGATTCACTTGGCGAAACTAACCTATGTGCCACTCCAAACACTGAGTCGAAGATTAAACAATGGAAGAAACCCTACAACACACTCTTCACCATGCTTAGCTCATCAAGGTTCGGGTGGAACGATGTAGAACTAAAGATAGATGTTGAAGGGGACGACGTTTGGACTGAGTACGTCAAGGTACTTACTTCCCAACCCTACTAATATCGTCGTTAAGTCATTCACTAACGACCTATTATTTTCTAGAAAGACCGCAATGCGAAAGGAATGCGTGAGAAAAAATGGCCTTATTACAATGACTGAAGCATAATTTTTGACAAAGACCATGCAACGGACGAGTATGTCAAAGATTTAAAAGAGATGGTTGGGGGTGATGATGCGGAAGTTCAGGTGCATGATAATGAGGATGTCGTAAACACTAACGTAAACATGGTAGACACTGCAATGTCTAAAATCACGCCTCAACATGGTGTGGTTGGACAGGGGGACACACCTACAAGTCGTAAACAACGGAGAAAGACAACCGGTGAAGCATTTGATGTCATTGCACGCAACATAAGTAAAATGAGAGGCATACTTAGTGACTATGTGTCGAGTTGTGGAAAACAACTCTCAGACATTGCTTAGAGGGTTGGTTACGAGCAAGATGTTGAGGCGAAGCATTGACTGAATGTAAAATTGGCGAAAATCGATAGCCTAACGATGGATCACCGACACAAGATGACTTACAAGATTTCTAGTGACCCGATTAAGGTGGACCTCTTCATGAGTTTGCCAGAAAGTGAGAGACCATCATGGCTTCTTGGCGTGCTATGGGATAATGCATCTGTGATGGACAATTAGTACTTATCCTTACTCGCTTGTTTTGGAATCTTTTCAGCATTGTGAAGTTTTCTACTATTCATAGGTGTTCCTAAGTTGTGTGTGAAAATGGTATTTAGACATTGTAGAAGTATCATTTGGTTGTTGATGTCATCACAGTGTATTTCTTTATGCTTACTATGTTTTGGATATTTGATGTTTGTGTTTTAAAACTAAATTGAATTCATTGTGTTATTCATATTTCGCAATAGTCATGACTTCAATAACATGAATGAAAATGAGTTTGAAGAAGAAATGGTATGTTGTGTTCAATGATCGAAGGGTAGGAATTATTGATACTTGACAAGAATGCTACAACCTTGTCACTGGATATCCTAACGCTTTGTACAAATCGTTTTCGTCATATGTAGCTGCACAAGAGGCCTTAGCAAAACCACGTTTCCGATGAAGTGATGGACCAAAATAAAAAGTCAATGCACACACAACAAGACAACACTGTGAATGATCCATGACCCACTAGAGCACGTGCTCGAATTCTCATGCCGCACAAAATGGTTAGGAGAAAACCCTCTCAAGAAATTCAACCAGTCCTACAAAATAAAATTATGCTCGTTGTAGTAGTGTTCATATTGAGTTTCATAATTTGTAATATTTTGATTTCATTTATGGGGAAATTTGTTTGACGGAACGATCACGTGCGATGATCATGTTTCCTAAAATTTTCCTCAACAACTTATGTTATGTTTGTAATTTATGTTTTCACTTTTATGGATTGGTATTAGTAAACTAATGTTCAAATTTTTGTTTTGTTATTAACTAATGTATTGTGTATTCATTTTGTAATGAATATTATTATCAGACCATGGTTAAAAGAAATGCGACGATGAAAACTAACACAAGATGAAGAAGATGTCTTGTTGGATTGCCTTATGGACCCTAAGTTGGAGAGACGCATTGCCAACATGGATGAATTCCTCGAATGAGGCTGTAGTCGTTTGTGGGAGATGATAAGTGCATGTTGGCAAACACCACGATTAACTCTGGGACTAGTGATGGAAGTAGTTATTTTTTGAAAAAGACGTCATTTCAAGATGAAAGATATAGAGGTTTTAGAGTTGTTCTGTTGGAACAACTAAGAACGAGTTCTTTTCCCAATCAATCCAGTAGAAATATCTTTCTTAGAGGTTTATTTTTTTTAGGGTTTTTACATATGTATATTACTATACAAATTATTATATACATGTGTCAATAAATCCAATATGTCATTTTCTGTACGATTACACCTTCGCATCTCGAGCGTGTGTGCGAACTTGTCCCAATTACAAGATCTTCACAAAATTATTCGGACCTCATGGGGAAGGCAAAGATATATCAACAGTTTCTAATGGTGGCTCAACTTCAACCACGTCTCCATATAGGCCGAATGTGGACTTGGTTATCATTGATGATTAATGTCATCAATAGATGTGAGCATTTTTGTAACCAATACAATAATTTTTAATATGGTGTAACGGGAATATGTTCGTCTGCTTTGATGTATTTGTATCCCCGTATATGTAAATGTTAGAATGTTGTACCGTTTTGTTGAGTTAATGTTTTATTGCGCTTTATTATAGTTATGAATAGTAGTTATATTTTATCAACATTTTATGATTTTTTTTTCATAAGTTAGGAAGAAAAAATGGCGGACATATATTAAAACTATAAAAACACAAAAAAATGTACGTAAACAAACATGAGTTTGAATTAGATTGGATAAAAGACATAATAGTCATTTATATATAAATATATTATTATAATATTGATATATTCGTGTGGATACCAAATATGAGTATGAACAGAATTTAATGTTGAATCTCATCTTTATAAAAAAGAGTTTAAATTTAAAAAAATTTGACCAAGTCAACCCAAATTTTTTCCAAAAAATCAACTCAACAACCCCTAGTGGTGCTGTGTACTATGGGACAAGAAATTTTAGGATCAGGTTGGGTGTACTACGATAATGGATAAAGTTGAAAAGTTTGGGGCCCCTGAAGGGACCACCCTAAAATGTTTTGCCTAGAGTATGTCGTTGTATGTTTCCTCAACGTGGGACCAATCGCTCTAAAAATTCTGTGATCTTTTTAGCATCATTGTAGTCTGATAGACTTTGTCCTGCACAAAATTCCCATTGTATATGCTTTGTATATCAATCCTACAAGAAGCACAATGTCAGATCTAGACCCCATTCAATCGTAAACAATATTGAGAATTTTAGACATATCGGTCACAACGTTAAGGATATTGAGTTAATATATAAAATACTACAAATACGATGGATTGATTATTACAATAAATACGAACCATATTGCCGGGTCACAATTAGTATCGGTCGGCTCAGCAATGTTGTCTCGGATGACTTAGTGTTCGGAGACATCTAAGACAAATCGATCGAGTCGCATGAAACTCGTGGTTTACATATAGTATGAATTGACGACAAATCGAAAAGTGTGTAGTCGGATATAACTCGGTTGTATCGTCTTAGTATTAGTTGAAACTTTAAACCTTATATTCGATACTTTTTTTTCTCAACGTATCCAATTATAGATCATGCGCCGTGTATTAGTTGTTGAGTTACATCTATAGAAAATTACTAAAATTCTTGATCCGACATTAAAAAAATATAAGGAAATTATAATTGCGGAATCCAATTCCGGTTATCGAGTTTGTTTCTATTAACTAGGGGTGTTAAGAGAGATATAAATGGCACAAATATAATCTTTGATATTATAGGCATAATGAGCTATCCTCATATTCGAATTCACTCTCAACCTGATAGTTATTAGCCTAGCACTTTAAATTGAACAAACATAACAACTAAAAAGCCAAATGTGGATCAAGTAGAAAAGCAAATCACTTGCTTGCCACACATTATTGTCCCATGTATGGAGCAAACTTTAGTAGGACTTGATTTTGAAAATGATTTTGCACGGACGAATTCTGGCAATAGAAGAGAATAATGATACTGGGGGTGAATCCAACGGGAGAATTGTTGGAGAAGGTGAAGGGTGATGGATCTGCAACCACCAAATCACTTGTCCGTCAAACACTTTTGATTGGCTAGCCTGTTCTGTCATCTTTTCTTAAAGTCCTCAGGACCGAGCATTGAATAGACCCTCTTGTTGAAGCATCCCATGATTGGATCCCATTACTCAAAGATGAAACTTTTACATCTAATCTCTTTTGTTCTTGTATCAGAACGATACGTAATTAACATTCTCATCGATGTCGTTTGTCCCCAGCCGAATCTAATGATAGTAGTGAACTCAATTGTCATGCATCATCACTGTTTGGGTCCGAGCATTGAATGCTCCGATAAATCAACATGTTCTTTCCAAGGCTGGAACCCATCGACTGTTGCATCTCTGGGAGAGAAAGGTTAAGGCTTGATTAATGACTGCCTTAGATGACGGTTAAGGCTTGATTTTTTTCATACCAATTGTACTCAAGGGCATAAAAGAAATCAATGAAACCCAAATCCCCCTTGTGCTTTTCTTTTTGTGAGTAAGTCCCAATCTTTCCGGTGTATGTCTCTTTCCCCTAGCCCTATATACTCCAACAAAGCCTTCATAAGCTAGAATCAAAGTTCAGGTTCTTCCTCTTTCTCAGCCAATTCCCGACCGCCTATGCACAAGTTGGGATGGCTTGGACCCCTACTTTAATTAAATACTTCCTTACCCACCTAATTTAGTAACTATATTCCTTCTAACCCGCAATTTTATTGTGAATTCTTTCCTTCAACCATGCCAATGTAAACTTTTTGGGTGCGTTTAGATAACCGGCAAGGATAGGAAAGGATAGGATTTTTTGTTTCCTAACCTATCCCACCCAAACCCAATAAACCACTTAATGGGATGGGTTATGTTTCCTACCCAATCCAAACCCTTGTTTGACAAGGAACAAATCAATTTTATGGGACCCATGAATTTTGATATTTATTTTGTAGATATTTACTATTTTATCCATTGGAATATCCAATTCAATGTAATTTTCTGTTTGGATTTCTCACTTAACCTACAAACATCTGCAATTTATTTATTTTTAATAATAGAGGATTTTTATTTGAAAGAATCAAGCAATTACAAGAATCAAACCAAAGAAGGAAATAAAGCCAAACAAGGCTTTAGTCCCCTTGATCCTACTTGAACAGAGAATCCTACTTGATCAAAAAGAGAGGTTGAACAGAAAATTAGGCTCGAACATAAAGAGAGCTTGAACAGAAAATCCTACTTGATCTGTTCAAAATCGAGGCTTGAACAAAAAATCCTACTTGATCTTGAGTCAGCATCTTCTTCAACGTACTAGGCAGAGAACCTTGAACAAAAAAATATGTAGAAGATAGCAGAACAGCCCCTTTGAATAGAAAAATCTGCAGAAGGCGCCGATTGAAGAGACGAAATCGAGGCCTGAGCGGGTGTTGTCCTTTTGCCAACCACCTTTGACCAATCACTCCTACTACAATCAACAATGCCGGAGTAAGGTGGAGATCGCCGGAGGTTGGGTGTCCTCTTCGACAATAAAGCGAGAGAGAGGTGGGGGGGGGATTGATGGGTTATCCCATCTTCTTCGTCGTTTCTGTGCACCGGCCACAATGACGGACGAGAGTGACAGGAGAAAGAGGGGCAAATATGTCTGTAGGTTTGTAACCCATTGACTGGGTTTGTAACCCATGGGGGGAGTGGGTTAATTATAACCTGTGTAAGGGGGTTATGAACCACTGTAGCAACCGGGTCAAGGCTTGACCTGGGATTGTTATTCTACCTCAAAAAATGCTTCCCAAACAAAGAATAAATGGGACCCACTACTTTATTTTCTTATCCTTATGGTGTTAACCCCTTTTATCTCACTATCCAAACACACTATTTGGGTCTACCCCATTCCGTGGGGAGTCCCAAGTATAAAAGGTACTCAGCAATTGACGGCATTCTTAGTCAAAAGGTGTTACCCTGCATCTTCCTAACACCATTGTCATTACCATAAAAAAAAAAAGTCATGCTCAATGCCCAAAACTACTATTTATGATTGGGTTTGAAAAATGTAAACGACGATCTTATTTTTAAAAGGTTGTTCTATAAATTGAACAAAAAATTATCGAAATTAATTGACTTTACCCATCACAATATTTTTAAAGAGAAGTGAGACTCATGTATGTCTTCCACTAATTTTAAAAGATAAAGATAAGGTTTAGTTTGTAAGTCACGAGACCACTTCTAAATTATAAATTATAAGTATCGATTAAATTTGAATTTTATATGTAAAGAGAATTTGAACAAGAGATTTATTCAAAATCCCTAAACAAGCCCATGAGGGTTGGTTGAAACAAAATTGACAATGTAGGAAGAGGTATAAAAGTTTGGTGGGAGTAAACGATTCCAAGTCACTTTCAAAATGAGTTGTAGTTAACTTATAAGTGCATGATCTCATATCGGATAGCCATAAGGTATGTGTGTGTTTAAATGGATGTTATGACCCTCACATTTTTTAAGTATGAGTGGTTGTAATTATCCTATATTAAAAAAAAAAACTTACAAGTGCATGAGGAGGGACCATGTTGTCTCACTTGAGAACAAATTTGGACGAAATTCGATCAGAACATTATCTTTGATTGGATAGAATCGACCAAGAAATTGACCTTCTACAACGTATCGACTCAGAAGATTGAATATAACATTTTCTACTCATCGGCTCGGGTGAACAATCCTAGTTAGAATCGATCGCAAATTATCATTTAACCTGAAATAATTGTAATTTAAACCTTTAAAGTTATAATTTGATCTCCAAAAAAAATAATTTTCTATTATAAATAAATTATAAAATTTATATCAAAACCCATAAAAATTATAAAATTTAGAACTACATTACCGAAATTAAATGTTTTGGGTGTGTAGGGTTTTCTTGACAATGCAATCTTGTCTTGTAGACAATCAATCTTGTCTTTTATTTAGTTGCTGCCCATGACATTCTTAAATTAAGTGGGTCAGTCTCAAAGCTTTACAAATTTTATCAGTCTTCCGAAAAGGAAGCTATCTAGTCTAGTCATAAAGAAATTTTATTTTACACTTCAAAGATTGAAATTTTTTTATTTTATATCCTCAAAAATTAGATTTTCTATATTATAAAGTTATTTTGTTGTTAATTTTTATTGCTCATTGTGTCAACTCCCAAAAAAAAAAAATTGTGTCAACGGCAATGAGGTGATTTTTAATAGAATGAGTAGCAGAAGCTAATGACGAGACATATTATAATACTTTTAATGTATTAAGGGTATAATATGCAAAATCTAATATTTGAGAGTACAAAATAAAAACTCTTAAATCTTCTAACTGTAAAATATAATTCGCCTTATAGTCACAAACAACTTGGTTGCATTTGTCATGTGGCAAGCCGAATTGTTTCAGGGTCAACAGATTGCACACCGGACGTCCGAGGAGGAGAACAACGCAAACTTTGGATATTTGCAATCACTGGAGCTGTGTTATCACCTACGGGGCCATTGCCAACCCTAAAGTTTTCAAAATTTTACTTACTTCATAACTACTTGGACCCTATTAAAAAATTCATGTCTTACAACTAGAGGTGTTAATCGAGCATTTGTTGAGTCTAATTTACACATAAATGAGTTGGATCGTTTAACTATTTACTCATAAATGAGCTTAAAATAGTGTTCAAGTTTAGCTTGATTAATAGCCCTACTTACAACCAGCTCAGATATTCACGATAAAAAAATACTGAATTTTCTTTTGGATAGGGTCCCTCCATTCAATTATTTCTCAAATTACTATTGTTTCTATAAAAATATGACTTTCGGTATAAAGTGTATTTATGGAATACAATTTTAATAAAAAAAATTGTACTGAAAAGTATAGGCTTAAACTAAGCTTTATAAAAAATGTTGCAATTTGAGAAATGATGATCAAAGTGGAGGGAGGAATATGTTTAAAATTAGGGTAGTTTGAGGAAAAAATCAAAAAATAAAGAGACTTAAGCACTTGATTGGATCACATTATGACCAGTTGGCATTTTTTTTTAAAAGAATTATTGACAGTCTGAATAGGAAGTTTAAGCACTTGATTGCTTTAATTGATAGTTTAGGGACCAAATAAAATAAGGTATAAAATTTGGGGGTGCAATACATAATTTACTCTTTTTTTAATCTCAGCTTGAATCAACATATTTATAGCACACTCACTCTCTCTCAAGGGTCTCTGATTTGGCACTATTTCCCATGCAAATTACTTCGTCGATCTCTATCTTCGCCGATCGTCGGAATACTGCTCCGATTCTACTCTACGTTTCTCTTTCTTGCTCTCTTAGTCATCACTGGTTGAAGGAATTCGCAGAGAGAGAGATAGAGAGATTTTCTCCAAACGCAAGTCTGAAGAAAAAGAAAGTCTATCTGAAGCTAAGTTTCTTGAAAAGGAAAAGAAGTCCTCCAACCGTTTCGTTTGTATGCCACTTCAAGATTAAACTCATCAGTTTGTTTTTCAAGAATTTCGTGTTTGTTCTACTTCTTAGAAACTGAGGCATGGAAGATCGAAACTGGAGGAGGATTTGTGCAAGAGCATCGGATGATACAGTCTTCCAGTGTGTGATTCCGTACGTTGAAGACGCTTGTGACCGGGCCGAGGTGTCTTTGGTGTGCAAAAAGTGGCACGAGATCGATGCACAAACAAGAAAGCACGTAACAGTCGCGCTGTGCTACACAGCGACGCCAGAACGGCTCTCAAGGAGGTTTCATCGTCTGGAATCGCTAAAATTGAAGGGCAAGCCGCGTGCGGCGATGTTCAATTTGATACCGGAGGACTGGGGTGGGTATGTGACTCCTTGGGTGGAGGAAATTGCGAGGTCTTTTAGCCAATTGAATGCGCTTCATTTCCGGAGGATGATTGTTAAGGACTCGGATCTTGAATTACTTGCTCGATCGCGTGGTACTGCTCTTCAAGTTCTCAATCTTGATAAGTGCTCTGGGTTCTCTACAGATGGGCTTTTGCACATTTGCCAGTCTTGCAGGTAATCTTGCAAGTTTCGTATTATTTTTGATTTGTCATTAACTTTTACACTAGTTCCTTGATCTATGCACAAGATTTAACTTCTTACGCATAGTTGCAGTTCTTGAATGTTTTACAATTTTTTTACAAGTGAATGAGAAATCTGAGTAAGGGTCATTGCCCATGGAGCAGTAAAAAAAAATTTGAAAAAAAATGAAGCAGTACACGGAATACACATATCTCCAATTTCACATTATTTGTAAAAATTGGCCACTACCAAATCTAATTGCAGAGACTTGATTCATAATCCCCAAGCTTCCAAATAAAAGTCCATTGAGATTAGAAGCTTGTCAAACAAAAGGGAGGAAAGGTTTCCTGTCGAAAATGAAAAGGGAAAAAGTTAAGTCTGCTGAAAATATTTTCAGGAAAAAATTTCCATCTCAACTAAGGGGAATCTTATTTTCGAATTATCAGAATGTTTTTGCCTGCCTTGATTCCATTCTGGTCATGTTCTTTGATTTCTAAATTTGAATGTCGCTCCTCTTACCGTTTTCTCTGTTAGTTTTTTCTACAGTTGCGATTATTTTGATGTTCACTGGACACAGGCCCACATAATTTATTCATATATGGTTGGCATATTGTTCGAAACCTTTTTCTTTTGTATTTTTTTTATTCATTTTTGTTGTATTGATGTCTTTGATTTTTCATTTTTGAGTAAACTACACAAGTGAACCTTAAATTATAACCTTTGTATCAATTAAGTCCCTGAACTAATTTTCATGTCAATTAAGTCTCTAAACTCTAACATTTTAGCAATTAAACCCTTCAACTAATTTTTGCATTAGTTGAGTCCTAAAACTCTAAAATTTTAGAAATCAAGTTCTTTTGTCAATAGCTGTTAGATTTTTAGACTGTCTCACATGTTCACCACATAGATAACAGATTTGGGGTATTTTGGACTACTCATTCAAAACCTATCAAACGAAGACCTTCATTCCTTCTACCCATCAATTGAAACCCTAAATCTAAATCTCTCTCATACCCATCAAACAAAGTAGATTAGCAAGGTCTTTGAAGAGCCTAACATTTATGTAATATGTTTTCTTTATCAGATCGAAGAGTTCGCTGATTTGCATCGTTTGATGGATATGAAAGAGGTTTAGGTTTAGGATTTCGGTTGATGGGTGTATCAGGAATGGGGTTCTTTGTTTAATAAGTTTTGAACGAATAGTCTAACATACCCCTAAATCCTTTGCTTTGAGATGTCCCTTAGGCAAAGGTATTTATCTATACTGCCACCCCTTTTTCTCTATTAGCAAAAATGGGCTTATGGGAACAAGAAGTTGGGTAAGGTTTTGTCAAGTCTACATTCCTGATTTAGGTAACTTGAGCAATCACAAATGTGTCCCTCAGATCCACAATGTGGTTGTAAATAGTGAAGAATGTTTGCTAGAAATTAACACCATGGGCACAGTTGCATTGCAGGGTTGGAGAGGCTCATTCATGATGTTCAGATGCATGATAAGGCACACAAAATAACAAAATAACACTGATGGTGCATCTGAGCATCATGGGTTAAAGGTCAAAACCCTGGCATAATTTATCGTGAGAATTTTTTCAAGTGTATCGTCATAGATGTGATTGCAGAAGTCTATTGAATCCCTTGCTTAGTATGTCTATTTAGGTTTTTTTTATTTTTATTTTGGGTTTTTTTTTCTTGGTTTCTAAACCTGTTTGTACTTACTGCAGCAATATAAGAACATTGTTTTTGGAAGAGAGCACAATTGCTGAGAAGGATGGCGAATGGCTACATGCGCTTGCTTTGAGTAACAAGTCTCTTGAAACTTTAAATTTTTACCTGACAGATCTCAGCCAAGTCAATTTTCAAGACCTTGAACTCATAGCCAGAAATTGTAGCTCTTTAGTCTCAGTGAAAATCAGCGAGTGTGATATTTTGGAATTAGTTGGTTTTTTTCGAGCTGCTGCTGCACTAGAAGAGTTTTGTGGGGGTACCTTTAGTGTGCAAGGGGATGGTGAAGATGCGTCTAATAGGCATTTACGTGCGTACTCTGCTGTACCATTTCCACCATTATTATGCCGTCTGGCCCTAACATACTTGGGGGAGAATGAGATGCCCATCCTATTTCCTTTTGCATCCCGACTAAGAAAATTGGATCTCCAATATGCTCTTCTTGATACAGAGGACCATTGCGTCTTAATTCAGAGGTGTCCCAACTTGGAAGTTCTTGAGGTAAAATCTCAAAACTTTTTCCTGTCATTTTATTAGCTGTTTTAACTTTTTTCTTCCCATAACGTGTATCTGCTAGGCCATGCATCGACATTTTCGCTCTGGCTTGTTGCATTGCTCTCCCGATGCTTTTAACATTGCTGCCTGTTAAATGACTTACAAAAATTTTACCTTCTTGACTTTTATCATAAGTTATTACCACCAAAGTAACCAGATATAAAGAATATAAATATTTGTTACAGCTACCAAAGAGTAGAAAAATTGGAAGGGATTATTCTTGTTGGGATATTGAACAAACAATTATGTACAGGCACGGAATGTTATTGGAGATAGAGGCTTGGAAGATCTTGCTCGCTGTTGCAAGAAATTAAAGAGGCTTAGGATTGAGCGAGGTGCTGATGAAGTGGAAGATGAAGAAGGTGGTGTTTCACAGAGAGGTTTAATTGCTCTTGCACAGGGATGCCTCGAGTTGGAGTATATGGCTGTATACGTGTCTGATATCACAAATGCATCTCTGGAATGCATCGGCACCAACTTGAAAAATCTCGCTGATTTTCGTATGGTCTTACTCGATCAACAAGAAAAGATACCAGATTTGCCACTTGACAGGGGAGTTCGACTTCTACTAATGAATTGCCATAAACTTAGACGTTTTGCTCTGTATCTTCGGCCGGGAGGCCTGACAGACGTCGGTCTTAGTTATATTGGCCAGTACAGCCTGAATGTGCGATGGATGCTTCTTGGTCCTGTTGGGGAATCCGATGCAGGGCTGCTGGAGTTCTCCAGAGGCTGCCCTAACCTGCAAAAGCTAGAAATGAGGGGCTGTTGCTTCAGTGAACAAGCGCTGGCTATTGCCACATTGCAGCTAACTTCTATGAGGTACTTATGGGTGCAAGGGTATAGAAGATCAGCAAGTGGTCGCGATCTCTTGACCATGGTGCGCCCATTCTGGAATATTGAGTTGATTCCTACAATACAAATTGTTGTTGCTGATCCAGATGGGGAAGCTGAAGTTGTTTATTGTCCAGGCCATATACTTGCATATTATTCCCTTGCTGGACCAAGAACAGATTTCCCAGTTTCTGGTTTGGTTATGTCTTTTGACCCAACTTCGGTGCTTCCTCCATAGGTCTGCATATGCAATATTTTTCCACGGGCTCGTCTTTTCCCTATTAGTTGTCTGTTCATTGTTTACTGTTTTCTTTTCGATTTTATTTTCAGACCTTTTGCATGGTAATAAGATTTCTTGTTTGGTAAGCTTGAAACACTTGCATTCTTCTTGCGTCACCGCCTGACACGCAGAAGGTGCGATTATTCAAGTTTCAAATATTGCTGCTGGCTTGTGTTTACAATAGCTGTAGTTCGATTTTCCATTATTGTGTAGCAAGTGGGCAGAATTTTGAAGAGTTGGTAATTGTGAATAGAAATGGAGTGATTTTACATACCATAAATTTGGTGCTGCTCTCTTTTTTTTTTTTTTGCCTGGCTGGATTGAGCCTTGATGCTTTACCTCTTATTGTCTGGAAATGTTGTGGTGTCTCTCTCTCTCTCTCTCTCTCCCCCCC
>CM042185.1:6203618-6218418 GCA_023539305.1 Ilex asprella
CTCATGAAGTCAACACTGATATCACGAAAATATCAAACTTAAGAAAACAGGCAGTCATGTAGCTACACGTTTGTCCGTTCTAAAGAGTTGATAATAATTGATGTCATATTCAAGAGTTTCATGTACTGTATTATCTTTTGAATGTTATACTTCTTGTACTGTATTATCTTTTGAATGTTATACTTCCTGCCCTGAACCTCGTAGGTTCAGTGGTTAAAATTTGATAAAAAAAATATTATACTCAAAAAATTTGTATGCAAGGAAGGAATTGCTCCTGGTGATCGATTTCACCAGTGTAGATTGGTTAGGCAAGATCTGTTTGATTCAACTGACGCATATTTTGACTAATTTTTTCTCTGATCCGATCAAAGAAGACAAATTATCCATACTGGGACTAGAAAATTTATGAGGGTATAGATCCTTTATGATCTGGTCCCTTTTCAAGAGAGTTGTCAAGTTTCAAACTCAAGATATCAGAGTTTACTACTACCCTTGTCTTCGGTTACCACTTGATTTCATCGCAAATAGTTCGGACAAGACATTGTCAAGCAGTCCAGCCCACTAACAACTATACATATTGGAGATGGTATTTTTTTCTTTGTTGCAATAGTTTTATTTTACTATTGTGTAACATGCGTCTTGAAAATGATTAATTGGCTCTCATAATTCAATGCAGGAAAATGTCAAAACTCAAAAAATAATATCTTCTGTCCTTTATTGCAGAATTCCTACTAGCCTTTGCAATGTCCTTAAAATGGGAAACACCTTTTCAATTATCGACTAGAATTAAGTGAATCCACATAGATCTTAAACTAGACAAATGAAAAGAGGGGCAAAAACCCATCAATAATTGAAATCAATTACCTAAAGATTTCCCATTAAGCTATTTTAGACTTATCCGACTTGAGTTATGAGAACATGATGGTACTACACTTGAGAAGGTTTGTACAAGTGAGAGGATACATAAATGTCTGTGTTAGTGTTCCTATGAGATGTATGAGATTTACGTCTTTTTTCTCACTTCTATCCCACCATGGTATCCCCACTACACCTACACTCCCCACCCTATCCACCTTCACCCAGCTTGCATTGTACGAAATTATCTACTAATGGGTTAGATTCCAAAAAAACTTTTGAGATCGATAATTATAAAGAGATTAGAATTGGAAAAGCGTTAAGAACTTTATTTGTAAAAGAATAAATGATGATGATGGAAATAAGGAGCGAACCTAGAAATTGTTTGGAGTATTTTAATTCTAAATTCTAGTACTGACGAAAATGAAGAGGAAAGACATCCCGAGCTATAAACCTACAATTTGATTATTATATATAACAAAGTGTGGAGCTTTCTAGATTAGGTTAGATAATCCATTCCAAAACCTTTTACCAAGACTTGCTTTTAAAAAACACTTAAAAAGTTTTTTTTTTAGTTGTTTCTCTTTTACAAAAAAAGTTTACGAGAAAAAGATCAAGTCAGTGATGAAACTTTGCCTAGGAAAGTGGTCTAAATCCACTCAAAAGGTTTGATCAAAACTAGAATAAAGTGGCTGGAGTGCTTTCTTGTGCAACTTGCAAAAACGACTGCTCCTTTAAAAAATGTTAAAAAAAGTTGCTAGTTCTGTCATTCACCAGGGAAAATGTTAATAACAGTAATCATAAGACCTATTGCTCTTGTTGCCTTGAAAATTTTTATTGCTTAATATGTATGGCTTTGAGGATGATATGTGCAAAATGACATGGGCTGGGCACTATGCTTTTGGTAAAAGTTGTAGCAGCAACAAGAAGATAGCGACCGAAAGAAACAAACAGTGGCAGCATATTAGGAAGCATGATTTGTTTAGTACATTTCATTTGTGGGTCCAACTTCCGTGTTGAGATGTTATTTTTTGATACTATACTTCTAAATTTCTATCAATCAAAATAAAAAATGTGTAAATTTCTTATCATTTATTATTTTAGTTTACTTTATTAATTTTACAATCAACGATTACAAACAAATCAAGACAAGATTTAAGGCTCATAGTAAATTTTGGTAGAATACCCAAGTGGTAGTATAGTGCTATCCTTCATTCGTGGACAACCTCTGAGATAGTGACCTGCCCACTTTCATACAACCAAGATAAAGTAAACTTAGTTCTTCATGGCTTTGATATCATTTCCATTTTGTACAGGGGAATTTATTCTGTTATGTTCTGCTTTGACATTCTGCTATTTAATTTATGTTTGATTTTTATATAATGGTTTGATGAGTATGCTTTTCTAGATTTATTAGGATCTAAAAAATTTAGGATGGATCGGAATAACCTATACCATGTCATGGAATATCAACGAGAAATTTATGAACAAAAGAGAAAATGTCTATTCGATTTATAGTGGATTGGCTGCAGATAATCGAATAGTTTGTATAAGGCAATAAAAAATCTACATCTTGAAAATAAGTATCAAGTATCAAAATTTCTTTGCTTCCACCTCCTAGGCAATCAAATACAGAACAGTGACAAAATAAAAAATAGCAGTTATAGTTACTATTTAGAGAAGAACTTGAAGCCCATTTGCTGTCAACATCTTACAAATCTTCCAAGGTCATTCAGAAGTCAAGATTACTGATGCAAAAAGGTTAGATACTCTATCCCCATGAACAACAAATCTCAAGAAAGTTAACCATTTGAACTGCAAATGAACCTCAGAATCACCAAGACCATCATATCTCCTAAGACTTGTTAAAGAAGCCACCATGGCAACCTACACCATTGGAGAGAGAGAGGGAGAAGAGGGGGGGAGGGGAGATCGAGGAATTTGGATTGGGAAAAACAAGGACCACATCAGTAATATTACGTGGATCATTGTACATTTTACAACGGAGAAAAGCATAAGATGCTTGAATTAGTGGAATGCAGACTCAGCGTCGACAAAGTAATGATGATGAATCTAGGTCAACTTGGCCAAATTAGGCGCATAAATCTAAAGGGTGGCGGAAAGGGTTCAAAGGGAAAGCAAGCAATCAGATACCCTGGAATTTTCATGGAGTGCTGGGTGAGTCAGCTAAGTTGGCAACAGCACTTAATCACATAGTGACTCGCCAAATAAGCCAAGTGCTGGCAATGGTCACATAATTTTTAAACATGAAAAACCACACTGTAGTTAGACCACCTTTTGGAAGTAGAAAGCTAGATCTCAGAGGTGAATTGATACACTCTCCTCTTTAAGAATATAGTAAGAATATAAGACAACACAGTTAATACGTAATTGAATTGCAGACTAAGAAATATTAATAACTTTGAACAAAGAATATGGATGAAAGAATCAAAATTATGTAATAAATAATACTTGCTAAAGTCTATCCATGCTAAATGCAAAGTCACGCATAATTCAAGAAGCTTATCTCCCCTTCATTTAACAGATATCGACTCAGGGGCTTCATTTTTCAGCCTAAAATCATTTAGGGCTCCATAGAACTAGAAATTTATAGACAAGTTGAAGAGTCTTTAATTTGCAAGTTAAAGCATGACATAATTTTTCATTCAACTAGCATGTACCTTGTCATCAATGTACATAACAGCATGACTTAGTTGCTAACATTAAGATTGTACTCGAGGGAAACACAATTTAGCATGTCAACTTATTGACCATTGTAAACATTGCTGCTTCATCCATGAATCTGGTACCTTGTTGCCTGGACCTGAAACCTTGAATTGTGAGGTCCAAAATGGGCTTCATGGTGAGCATTCATCTCCAATTGATGAGGACCACGTGAAACAATCTCATATGGACATGCCATGAACGGGTTGCCATGAGTTGAATTGAAAACCATCACCGCTCCATCATCCGGATGATTCCAGTCTAGTAATATCTTCGGTGTGCTTGATGACTTATGGATAGGTGTAAGCACAGTAGACTTGTCAGTTGAAGGAGATGAGTTATTTTCCGATAAGGAAGTGTCTGTCAGATTGACCGCTGTGATATCATGGATGCTGGGTCTCCTCTTATCTTTTCCTCCTGAAAGCTGCCTTAGATAGAATTTCTGAGCATGGCTTGCCACTTGAGTTGGTGTTTTAGAGATTACAAAATTACGGGCAATATTTCTCCAGTCTCCTTTTCCGTGCTTTTGAAGACCCAATAAAAATCGCCTACAGTTAATCACCAAAGAATCCATATCATGCCAACATCAAGCAAATACTAATGCAGGAAATTTCAAATTGGTAACCTACATATTTGAACAGTAAAAGATGGTCGATTCATTTTAATTCAGCTAAATTTATTTAGTAGTAAACCTATCCCCCAACATGAATTCAAAGATTTCATCTAATCTAGTTAACAGTAAAAATACCCATTTTCAATTAGTTTCCAAAGGAAACGTAAAATAAGGAGGAAAACACGAAGTAGTAAAAATGGCGCATCTTTGTTTGGTGGTTGCACAAAACAAAGTAACCAAATAGAAACCAAGCAAAGTTCATAAATTTTATCCCAGTAGTTTGAATATGTGAAAGTATCAAGTAGTCAGCCCTACAATTAGAAATCTACTCAACAAATCCTGCTATATTCGGGCTATGCAACAAAAACAAGCGGAAATGAAAAGGGAACCAAATCCTACAAAACACCATCATCTAAGTATGTCACAGGATTGAATAATCAGCTCAATCAGTAGGCTAAGATGAATTTGGTTTCTTTCCTTAAATACTAAAAACAGCAGAAAAATAAGCAATCTTCCATATAACAATTTCATTTCTTTTACTTGTCACTTTACTGTGTTCACTAAGCAACCAAAAGGAGTGTCACTAAATAGAAGCACCAAGATTTCTGGCCAACATAGTCCTAGTTGGAGAGAACTCACCTGTGCTCCTCTTCTGTCCATGGTACACCTTTCTTTCTCTCCTGATCAGACCGCCCTGTGGAAGACTTCTTTCTAAACGCATCAAAATCGCGACTGTCAACCAATTCCAGTGTGAGAGAGGAGGTCAGATAACCAGGAATTGGGACCAAACCATTTTCTATATCACTAACATCTGCTAATAATTCCATGTACTGATTCATCACATCGAAAACAGACTTTCCGGGGATCAGGGCTGCTACCTTTGTCCATCGATCTGGGGTCTCTTTATCGAATATTGCAAGAGCACTCTCAAATTTCTTGTTCTCTTCTTTAGTCCATTTTGTGCTCTTGCCGTCTTGCATAAACCAATTCGAGGTCAAAAGATGTGAAGCAAAGCCCAGAGTCTCCATACCCACCAAGTTCCAAACACCTTTATCAATCTTAAGTCTAAAACCCTCAATCTGCTATAATTTGACAGCTCATAATCCAAGAGATGAGCATTCAAACTGATGGCGGTTATGAAATACCAAAAGTAAGCGGAAAAAAAGGTGTAAGACTTTTACAATGATGCAAAACGCATTAAATTCAGAATCGTTTTACTGGGAATCAGAATACTCTTTTTCCAAATAGCATATTTCATTTTTGTTTTGTTGAAAAACTAGTAGCATACGTTAAAGAATCTACAAAAGACCCACCTTGTCAGAATCCAAAGAATCTACGATAAATATCAAGAATGCTCACATAAACCCTAGACCCCGCCAATCACATCCGAAACTAAACCACTAGGCTATTCACAGAGATAAAAGTGAAAAACAAGCAAAACCCAGATGAAAATTTTTAATTTGAAAGAGATTGATTGGAAATTCACAAGAAACGAAGCTCAAAATGGAGAAAACACCAATCCAAGCAAGACCCACATGAGAAAAGGCACTGATTCTGAAGAATTGCCAATTGGGTGAGAAAAAAAAAAGAGAGGGAAAGTTTTTTTGTCTTCTTTCCTTTGAGGTTAAGGCAGTAAAGAAAACCGATGGAAAATGGCAAAATGGGTATGGAAAAGAAGGTGGGCTATCAGTATCAGAATCAGTAGTAGCAGTGTAGTTCTGTATTGTGGTAGTGGATGAACCCACAGAGACTTTGAGTGAGAGAGAGAGTTGGAGACTTCCTCAAGTGGAAGGTGTCTACTAATGATTGGAAGTATAATTTTTTTGCAGTTCAATGTAAATGTATCTCTTGCACTTATAATAGGGAGTTGATTAAGCGACCATGGCTGCTCTCAAGTGTGATTTAAGCAATTAAACACTTTTTGTGTCGGCATAATAAAAGTTGAGATTATCATAGGATTGTTCTTTTTAAAAGTTACCATAAAAGCATGATTAAAAGAAAGTAAAAACAAAGGGAGCATTATTTTGATTGATTCCATTAAATGATTGGGCTTTTCGCATTCTACATCATGAAAAAAATTAAACTTTTTATTTTATACTTTCAAATGAATAAAAAATATTATAATATAATCATTTTGTTAGTTTTTACTATTTTTTTACAAAAATTAACAAGTTAACACTGACGAAAAAATTAACATAAAGATTACATTATAACACTTTTGAAAAATTTTAATTTTTAAGAGTATAAATAAAAAAACTTAAAATCTTTAGGGACCAAGTACAATTCACCTTAAAAGATTAAATTGGATAACTTAGCATGAAAAGGTTATGACATATGAGAGTGAATGGCAGCCCACAGGATTAAGGTTAGACTCGACTTGAGTTCAATCTCAAAAAATCATATATAGCTGTCCCGTCTTATAATCTTTAACTATATTTGTAAGTGTATTCGTAACCTTGTTTCGAACAAAATAAAAAAAATAAAAAAGACATGAAGGATTACAATGAAGGAAAACATAACAAATTGCCTAAAGCTTAAGATCAAATCAATATAGTATATGCTAAAACTCTCCATATTTGTAGTGTTATTTTTGTGAAGAAGAAAGTATACTTGGCTACGAAAAGTAAATAGGGGCATTTCTTTTGTGGAAAATATTAAATTCGGAACATTTTTCATAGAAAATGTAATTTTGACAAATCACTCTGTGTCAACTTGAATTAATATTTTACAACTCACTTTTGATTGATCTATTTTTATGTGTCAATTAAGCTTCTAAGCACTAAAATTTTAGCAATTAAGTTCTTCTATCAATGGTTGTTAGGCGTTTGAAAGGAATGTCTCATGTGCTCAGCTCATGAACAAAATATTAGGAGTATTTTAGACTATTCATTAGAAATCTATCAAATAAATAACTTCATTCCTTTTACCCATCAATCCAAATCGTAAACCTAAACCTAAACTTCTCTCATACCCATTAAAAGAAAGCATATCAGTAAGCTTTTTTGAAGACCGTACATTTATGTAATCTATTTTTTACATTAGATCGAATGAACGGGGTTCTTCGTCTGATAGGTTTCTAACAAACGGTCTAAAACACCTCTAATTTGTTGTATATGTGATGAACATGTGAGATATTCTGTTTAAAAATCTAACGACTGTTGACAGAAAAACTTAACTGCTAAAGTTTTAGAGTTTATGAACTCAATTGACATAAAAAATAGTTCAGAGACTTAATTGCTAATTTTTTTGAGTTTAGGAGCCCAATTAATATGAAACTTAATTCAAGAATTTAATTGACACAAGGATAATTATTTAATGATCATTAATATAGTTTACTCAAAACTATATAACAACTAAGGGTGTGCTCCACGGGGTTGGATCTTTTTCAATTTCATAAGAATAAGAAGATCCTTCAATTTACTTTTGAATTGTCAAAATTTATAGATTTTGAATTTTCAAAATTTAGAATATTTTTTAAATTAATTAAATTTTCTTTTTCTTTTTCTTTTTTAACAAGAAACGGTCTAATCCTAACAGAACTACACAACACAACTAAATTTTCTTATGTGTAGAGATTTTGACCAAGAATTTGAGAATCCTCCAATTCTTAGGAATTAGAGGGAGCCGAACCTGTCTTTAACGTAGCTAAAGTATAGCTTCACTGCAGAGCATAAACAGTCGATTATTTTTCATGAACAACAGAACAAAAAAATAATTAAAAATATTTGTAGTTCGTAAGCGCCTGTAGCTCAGTGGATAGAGCGTCTGTTTCCTAAGCAGAAAGTCGTAGGTTCGACCCCTACCTGGCGCGTTTTCCTTTATTTCTTATTTTTTTCCCCCTAGCATTCTCGTACATAGCTAAACTCAAAGCACTTTACTTTCTGCTAACATTTTTTTTTATTGGGAGTTGATCAACCTATGAATCAATCAAAAAAGATTTTGTATCGGAGTCTCTCCATCGGAATACTTACAGAAAAATTGTTTTCATAGCAAAACTCATTAGCCACAGAAGCTCCAACTGCTTCAATATGCTCAGGATCCATCAGCCAATCAAATCTTCTGACTGATGCGAATAAGAAGCTTGCCAGCTGAATCTCTGATGACCAACAAGGGTACCTGAAGCTTTAATTCCAATAAACCGAGGCTCATAGTCATCGATATTAACTTGCAGAACATGGAAGGAGGAGATCATAGGTAAAACCTTGGTGGATTATGCAACTATTGGGACTCTTGATTAGGATAGGAGGTTGCATTATGCAACCAAACATTGATTCAAGTAGGAAGTGGAACCTTATTTATGTTTTAAACTTTGAAAAGCTAGTGTCATCAAGAAACAAAAACTAGTCAGGACATAAAGAAATGCAGCCTACTGCCACCACTCTGATATAGTCTAAAATCACCCTGTCCTGTCACAAATCTAATCCCGAAACACTAGAGACGTTTCTGAGAGGAAGAACACGATGAATAGATTCATATGAACCACCACACAGGAAACGGCAAGCCTTTACTGCTGGAATTTTTGTGATAAATTCCAGTGTTGGCCAAACAAAGACCCTCTCTATAGAAAAAAAAAAACCTTATTTGGATTTCTTTGAGCCCAGATAACTATTCCAAAGAAAGTCTGAGATTGCTGATCTTAGCTCTGTCACAACATTACTCCTTAGGCAGTCCCTATCAACCACCAAGTTTTAGCACTCTTCAAGAAGAACTTCTTGGATTTGGTGCAGTGCCAAATCAATCTATCCCTCTTAATGAAACTGAACATTAAAAGAGATACCAGTTATAAGTTCTGCCTCAAAGTTCAGAGAGTTGGCCCTATTGAGGTCATGATTCCAACAGTTTCAATTTCTGTTGAGAAGCAATTGATGTAGGATCCACTTATCTCCTTTAGATCTTAATAGTAGCCACAGTCCCATTTCTCCAAAGAAGACCCGCCTCAAGAATTACGAAGGATTACTTCGAGTAATTCAACCGAGAATTTGTAAAATTCAAAGAGGGAAAATGCTTATAGCTTTTTACTCCTGATGAAGCAAGGACTTAGTGTTGTCTGCGGGGCATTCAAATATAATAAAATCACTTGTTAAACTTTGTGGTTTGACGTATATAGTTATACATAAAATGTTACAAAGAAAAAGTTATAACAGTCTTACGAAAGTATAACATCAAACTATTACATGAAAAGTGTTGCATGTAAAGTGTAACATCAAATTGTTATATGATAAGTGTTATACGTAACAGTTTCTGATATAAACAATATAAATACTAACCCGATTGCAGAACAAAAACTGTTATTGAATTTTAGGTAGATCAAGACTAGTGTTTGACACAATGTCCTTAAGACAGATTTCACCCTCACTCACAGTGCTTATGGAATATCAAACGTCTACCTCCCAGGATATAATGATCTTTACACGGATAGAAGTAGCACTCCAATCTACCCGTCCAGAGAATCAATAATGTTGTATACTCTCTAAATGCAGACTGTCTAATGCCGAAATGTAATGCACTAAAGCCTATCTTAATAGACTGATTAATGAATAACTGAATCAATGAATTGAATGGCAATGAACCTGAGTATTTATAGATTCTTGGGTGACTTTTCGAACAGTCACTACTCTAAAGGACACAACCCAAAATTAAAAAGCTTAAACAGCCAATAGACACATTTGAATAACTGTTCTTCATAAACAGATTCCACTTGAAATTTTGGACTTAAAGTTTCGGATTAGATTAATCCAAACAGGTACGATTGTAAAGAAACTGAAATTAGATTTTGGTTTAAGAAATTCACGTCCATTTAATTAATTCATTTAATTAAAATAATTTTTTTTCTAAAAAGATAAGATTTAGTCTAAACCACACTCACACCCGTGCTCAAGCCCGGGCAGGTCATGGTCGAGGCGGGCGGCGCCCGTGTGGTCGAACTGAAAGCATATAGGTGCTTGCTCTGCGCGTGTGAACGAACCAAGGCGAGCAGAGGTCGTGGGGCCCAACCCATAAAGTCAACTTGGCTTATATATGCCCATGTTGAATCTTTTCTTCAACTAATGTGGAATTGGTGTCAAATCCCACATTACATAATCTTTATTTTCACATTTCAAGAGGGTTATTTTGGAGCCTATTTTCTGATTCATTTCTTATTCAATTTGAGCAAATGAATATACTACATTATTTTCCTCACGGAGTAGAATACGAGCCCACGAAATTTTATTCAAGATAACAATCAAGTCCCACTTTTATTTAGGCTTAAAGTCGACCATAAACTCAATTTTTATACTTAAAAACTGTTTTGGTCCAACACTTAGAACGACTTCATCGATCCAGAAAAGTTTAGCCAAAAAAAAGTAGTGTTAAATGCTACCACATTTCTGAAGCACATCCTACCTTTCTTCTTTGATCAGCATTGTTCTTCTCATGAAAACCAAAGAATCTTATGTTCTAAACCACTAATTAAAGCCAGATTGGTCAATTGATGCACCCAAACTATGCATTAAATTAATTTATTAATCACACTTCTTGTATCCTGATGAGTACGTAGTTACAAACTTCTTTACATTCAACACAAAAATCACAAGCAAAACAAAGTGTACAATATAACTAAGCTTTTCAATTTATTTATAGTTTACTTGAGCAGCTTCACCCTGCTTCCAAAACAATCACTCGTACTCCTTTGTCAAATCTTTGGCTCAAGGTTTTTGGGCTTCTTCAATCCGCATGCCTTCTTCTAGTTTCTTTAGGGCCTCTCAATTTCACATTTCCTCATGCCGTCATAGTACGCCGTTTGGACTTTGCCTAACACGTCGGAAGGTCACCTGGAGGCGGTAGAAGGGACTCATTTGGGCCTTCACCATCTTCCACCAAAAATGCCATTTTTAGTCCCCACGTGGTGTGTACCTCCAGATGGCAATGGAAAAACCAAACACCTGCAAACGGCAAAATAAAAATCACAAAGAATTCAAAGCTACTTAGAATATATTTGTCAATTGGGGGAAGGGAAATGTCAGCAATAGTTGCTTGGTCAGAGAAAAGGTTGTTTGGATATGTAACTCTCTTGGATGATTCCATGCAACTACTCTGGGAAAGTACCCACTTACTATTGTGGAAGCACAGTCTTAAGGTGAAGTCTCCTTATCAGGAAAATGACTCCTTACAACTACAAAATTACGTCAAAAAATATATATTCTTTCTTTACCTGCATTGCTTTCAGACTCACCTAATGAAATTAACAGTTAAGCAGAAGAAAAACAGCAGAAATTCAAAGCAAAAAAGGAAACAATAGAAAATCTAGCTTTACCTGGGTTATCTGCCCTGAATCTGATTGCAGTCCATCCAGCAGTTGGTACACTTATGGTGTTCCTCTCAACAGGATCAACAAGATTGAATGTCTTGGTATCGTTTTTCGGATCAAAATTTCCTACCCCCTTCCCAACTGCAAAGAAATTAAACCCGTGCAGATGGGTTGGATGGCTCTCTGGTGCAATAATTGATGTCCCTTGAATCACCACTTGAACAGTAGAATTAAAGGCCAGTTTATAAACCTTTGTACCATTCATAGTCTGCAAATTTGCTGGTGGAGTACCAGTATAATTAAAAGGGATGGGCGGGTTTCCAGGAAAGTCATCCGTAAAAACTCCATTAATGCCAAAATAATGTGCTTGAAGGAGAGCAGTAGATGGCATCACAAAGCTAACATTGTTGATATCTCCCACAGCCCGGCTTCCATTAAGACATGTAGCACATGGATTAATACCAACACCAATGGCGAATAACAACGAATGATCAACGGTTAATGGGACTTTGGCAGGATATTGTTCTGAATTAAGGCTTTTAAGAGAGTCCATGAATCTACTTGTCACTGGGGTAGCATTAACAGCAGGAATGGTGGTGAGGGAGGTTGGAAAAAATGCAGGAGTATCAACATAGCGTAAAGTTCCGGTTGCAGTCTGGTTGTCAACGGCTACAACAGTGTCCATGAAAGGAGATATGGCTATTAAGTACTTGCCAATAGCCTGATCAGCAGTTAACAAAAAATTTGTGGTTTGGCCTGGACCAATGAAGATGGTATCAGTCTTGAAGGGCTTCGTGTATGAGGCATCAACTTCGACAATGGTTACTTGGTGGCCTGCAATCTTGAAGAAGAGCTCTTCATTCATGGCCGCATTTATAAGGCGCAGCAAGTATGTCTTGCCACTTTCAACATGTAAAGTGAAACCTGCATATGGTATGAAAAGCAAGCAAAGACAGGTGTTTGAGGTCTTTGATACCTTATTCAAGAAGGAAGCCAAAATTTGCAGTTAAGTGCATTATACATGTTAATAATTTTTCATTTTTGTACCAGCCAAGCTCAAAAAATTGTTTTTAGTATTGAAATCTAGTTTATATTTTTTATTAGATTATGTCATAATGCTGATTTAGTGGTACAAGAGTACAAGTTTGTAAGGACAAGGGAAACTAGCAAATTCTCTAACCAATTAAAAGAAAAATGAAGAGTACTGCTCCAAAAGATCAGTAAAAAAAAAAATGACTCACATGTCACACTCGCGAGAGTGTTGGAAATTACCTATGCAAAGATTGAACCAAACAATCCTAAATTCGTAAAAAGTTTACCATCTTTCATTCTTATTACTTTTTCAATATGAAAAAAAAAAAAAAATTCAAATGGTCGGCTTATTCAAAACCCCAATTATGACATCCCTTCTCTCCCACTTCACACCAAAATTCTATCAATATGACTGATCAAAAGGTTGGTTTATTTTATTTTCCTCTTCTTTCTCTGGTCTGTACCAAAAATGCTGCAGTGAAGAAATTTATGCTTCGTAGTGAAAAGGGTTTGATCTACACTAAGCATGAATTAACTATCAAAAACTTTTTCCTTCAATAATCAAAAGATATACATTTCTGCATCAGGAAAATAACTGGATTATGTATGCCCCATTTCATTACCCTTAGAAGAGCAATTTGGAGCTGGTCCTGGATGGCCATTAATAGTATGTGCGTCCGACACATTTGGTGGCAAACCCATTTGCATAGCCTGGTTGATCACAGTTTCAACATCTGACTTCCACCATTCACCTGAAATTAGGAGGACAAAATTTCGAAATTTGTTACTAAATTATGGAAAGACGTGCAAAAGTTGCAGCCAAAGAGCCCAAGTTCACAAATTACACGAAAAGTAACTGCAACTTGGGGGTGTAATTTTGGTGGGTCAATCCGAATATACATGAATGAATCGATAAAGAATTATGTAAGTTTGGGTGACACTTTATCAGCATGGTAAACAGTTGGACCTGTCAGAACTGTTTAATAAATAAGTTATGTTCGGATGAGACAAGTCTACCTTTTTATCTGTTTATAAAATTAATATAATAATAAAATAATTATTATTAAAAAAATTAACTAGAATAATAAATATAGTTACTAACTAGATCAGTTTTAGAAAAAAGTTTAATAATAACTTTTTAGATGTTCAAGTAAACAGGTCAAATGGGTGGATGGTTAAAAGGGTTATTATGATAACTCAACCCAATCTAACATGATTCGTTTATCAAATGAGTTAAACGAATCATATTGTTTAACTTGTTTAATAAATGAATCGTGTTCGATTTCAAGTTTTTCTCGTTTACTTAAATGAATCGTATGCGAATTTATTAATTTTTTCACGACACGTAACCGTTTAACATGACATAGTTGACATACTTAATCAAAGCCGAATCTAATGTCAACCCAAATTGAAACTAAAGTTTGACCTAGATAGTATAATCTACGTTCTATAAAATACTACTAAGGAATCATTAAAGGTTCAAATTAAACTCAAGCGACAATTTTCATAAACTGAGTTGAGGCCGAGTTAACTTCTCAAACTCTTAAATTGCAAACTAGAACAAATCTAAGTGAAATTTGAACTCACCTAATATGATAATCTCTTCCTTGTCGGGTTTGGGAAATGGGTAAGGAACACCTTTCTTGGGCAAAATAACAATAGCACCATGTACAGTTGCTCTTAGCCAGTTTATATGTCCATGCCAAAGAAGTGTGCCTCTTTGACCCGTGAGAGTAAAATTGTAGATATAGCTTTGACCCGTTTGTATCGGGCATTGGGTGACGTAAGCTGGCCCGTCCGACCAACCCGTTCGCAACTGCCGGACTCCGTGCCTGAAAATTTACCCATTACAAAAAATAGGCATTAAGCTCCTGCTCAATTTTACAATTCCTTTAATAAATAAATCGAGCTTGTTTGGCATGTTAAGCTCGTGAACAATGTGATATTGAATATATAATAGACATATGTAAGGGGTAAATCCGACCTCGGGATTTTACGCACCATCCACAGAAGAATTTTGATTGATCTGCGCGCGTTCGACAATAGCCTTTACCCCCAGCCGCATGTGGTACATTGTCCCACATCGACTGGGAGTCGTCTCTCCCCACCGGCATATAGGCTTGCACCTCATATGGGTGGATACCCATCAGCATGGGACAATGTACCACATGCGGCTGGTAAAAGGTATTGCCGAACACGCAAGTCAGCCGAAATCCTTCCGTAGAGGGTGCGTGAAATCCCGAAGTCGGATTTACCCCCTTACAACATAAATATGCATATATTGAATA
>CM042185.1:6230255-6245653 GCA_023539305.1 Ilex asprella
TTTAATTTTATTTTAATAAATGATACAATAGAATATGAATTTTGGTTAAAAAATTTAAAATATTTGATATTTTATCTTTGATTGGAGTATTTTTTGTCTAAATATAATATTTTAAACTTAAAGAATGTAAGTATTATATATTTATAAATTTTAAGGAGTCTAAATATAATTTATTAACTGATATATTTATAGCAAGAGTCTAAGTGTTATGCGTATATAAACTTAAGAAAATCTGTGTGTAATATTTTAAATTTTAAGAGTATGAATAATTAAATAACAAATTTTTAGAATTTAAGTGTAATTATTGAAGTATCGAAACTAAATTTTATTGGACAGAAGCCGCCTATCCATCCCGCTGTAGTATATACATGTCTAAGCGGAGCCAAGTGCGTTTCCAGGCAAATATATTTGGCACTTGTTCCCACCATCTCTCTCTCTCTCTCCCTCCTCATCATCCAGTTCGCTCCAAGAAGAAGGCTCCAAAACCCCTTCTCTCTTCACCATCTCCTCTCTCTCCACTCGGATTCTGGGCTCATAAATTTCTCATTTCGGCTCTGTATAGGTCTTTACTTTCCCCTTTCTTGATTATTGAATTTCTTAAGGTAAGAACCTTTGGCCTATCTGATTTAACTACTTAAAGATCATCGCATTGCAATTCAGATCTTGATCAATGCATGTAAATGACAATGTTGTTGCCGAATTATGGTTTGTTAGGCTTAAGGGAGCGCTTTTAAACTCAATTGTTCATTCTCGTTTCAATCGGTTAATACACTTGGGATTTATTCCTAAATTACGTTAATTATCTAAATCTGACAAACTGGGGCTTATTGCCCTTTGTATTTTTCGCTTCAGCTGAGGTTTTTGAGTTGAATCTGAGGTTCAAAAAGGCGAGGGATCAAATTTCCTGGTGGGAGTAAAAGGGGGGTAAAGTAGACTAGTCAGATCAGATCTAAGTATTTACGGCATAGCTATGTCTTTCATTGGCACACAGCAGAAGTGCAAGGCATGTGAGAAGACAGTTTATCCTGTGGAGCTGTTATCTGCAGATGGAGTTTCTTATCATAAGTCATGCTTCAAATGCAGCCATTGCAAAGGGACGCTCAAGGTATATACCGAATATATTCAAATATTCTGCTAATGCGTAGTGTTGTGGTTTCCAGTGTTTGTCCACATGCTCTAATTTTTCCACACCTCCATGGTTGGATGTTTAAAGATTGAAGAACATCCATGGTATTTCCTCAAAGATTATCCAAAGTATTTGCTGATAATGTGAGCTTATATGCGTAGCTCATTATTTTAAATTGGATAGCACATAACAAAAGAACAATGCTACTTGGACCTAAAATGCCGACATGATTTGCTGATCTTATTAATCATTTTCATTGATTTAACTGGGTCCTATTATTTATTGGAATCCACTATCAATTTAATAGTTGTTTGTGATTAATTAGGTCAACAAATACGGTCAACATTTTAGGTACAAATTATATTTTCCATAATAAAAAGGTGATCCTTGGTTAATGTTAAAATCCCAGTAAACAAATTAAATGAAGGATCATTTATTTGCCTAAAATTTGACCCAGATTTCACCTACCATAAACAAGAAAAAAGGTGTGACATTTTTTAGAAGATAAGCAATTATTGATGTTTGACTCCAATGTCAGTAGTGTGTAGTAATTTGCATGATAAACACTACTTATTCAGTTTTCCCTTTCAGCTAAGCAATTACTCCTCAATGGAAGGTGTTCTGTACTGTAAACCTCACTTTGTGCAGCTCTTCAAGGAGACAGGAAATTTCAACAAGAACTTCCAGTCACGTATGTGTTTTCATGTTTTCCACAATAAAGTCCTTTCTCTGATTTTTGAACAGCTTTAGTTGTCTGTTTAATTTGCAAAGCATTTTGTTTTCGACAGCTGCAAAGTCAGCTGAGAAGTTAACTCCAGAGCTGGTAAATTTTTCCCACAACTAGTAGATGTAACAAACTTTCATGAATAAAAAATTTAGCTTAAGGTATGTAGCATATTTAGGGTATTCATCTCTTATTCTCTCTTTCTTGGGTGGCTTCCAGACTAGGTCACCAAGCAAAGCTGCCAGCATGTTTTCCGGGACACAAGAAAAATGTGCTACCTGTGGTAAAACAGCTTATCCGTTGGAGAAGGTACCAAAAGATATTTTGTTGGAAATTTGACTATTTTTCTTTATTTTGCTAGTTCATATATGCATTCTGGTGTTTTGCATTGGAGCGTGCATGAACAATGCATGTCGAAGTTCAGTCATAACTCAGGGTGGATTGTTTGTGTCCTACACAACATTTGTCAATTGATTGTCTGCTCTGGTTGAAATGATAGTTTTAGTCTTGAGGGGGAAGAGTTTTAAGTGATTTCAATTTGGTGCGTCATTGGAATTTCTTGGCCCTCCATTTGATATAATTTCAATTTGCTCCTGTGGTATGCATGAGTGTCTTTTGAATAGTTTGGTCTGAATGCAGAGTGCAGCTATGTCTCTATGAGATAAGTTGATATAACTAGTATAAAAAAAGTGTAAAAGTTTGGGTCAGGACACATGCTAGCCCCATGGTCGTTTGATACAAACAATTAACTTGCATTTGCAATTAAGAATTGATTTCAAAAAGATTGCATTGTATTCCACTAAAAAGGGAAAGCATGAGAAAACTGAAATTAAACTGCATTTGCTGTTTTAGTAATTTGGGTTTTCCGAAATGGATCTCATGCCATCACCTCTTTATGTTGCATTTGTGGATTAATGAAAAATAGGTGATAGTTCTGTTATGGTGTTGTTTTTGGAGGTTGATCAGTTGTGTCTAGGGCTTGATGTATGGGGTGTCTTGCCCCTTTGAGGTTCCACCCACAGACTGAGGTCACAATGATAGTGAAATTTTGGGAATGAGGCCGACTGCTATCTCTTCTCATTTCATCCTTTGTCTGCCATTTTTGCCTCTTTTCTTAATGACACATCTTGAACAAGAAAGAAAAAGCATGATTTTTTATCATCTAATACTTTCCCTCTTAAACATTGAGCTTTGTGGCTAATTGAGAAGATTTTTCCAAGATTCAGCATATACTTTGATACCTTTGTTAGCTGGAATCAGTGTTAGCTTAAAAAAGAAGGTAAGTAATTCTTTTCTATATGGACATACCAGTTTTTTAGTTCTGCTTAACAACTCAAATTTTAACCTTTTTTGGCCCTGAAATCTTGCTTACTGTTTTCAAAACGCCAATTAATTGGAGCCTATGCTCTTATGCTGATGGATTTATTACTCATAGTGCAGTACACAGTGTATTATATATTCATGATTGACTGCTTAGGTCAATCATGAAAAATAGAAAACGGATGGCCAAAAATCAGATTCCAATAAAGGCTTGTGAAGGAATTGAATATTAGTAAATATGTGATTAGGAAACGTCCTCCTTGTGATGTTATTGGATGATCATTTACAATGATGGAGAGATTGGATGAGACCCATAGAATGCTGTATGGGTTAAGAATTATTTGTCATATAGACCAAATTACTGTTCCTCAGACATATGAGTCGTTTCGTAGTTGTGGTCATGTGTAGCGATCGCCTTTAATTTTCAGGTGACCGTGGAAAGCCAAAGCTATCACAAATCCTGTTTTAAGTGCTCTCATGGTGGATGTGCCATATCTCCGTCAAATTACGCAGCTCTTGAGGGCATCTTATATTGCAAACATCATTTCTCCCAGCTTTTCAAGGAGAAAGGCAGCTACAACCATCTCATCAAGTCTGCATCAATCAGGCGATCAACAGCAGCCGTTCCAGATGCTTGAACTCCATATCCTCGATTATTATCTATCTAAGTGGGCTTGCTTTTTTTAAGTGTGTTTCTCTATGATTTCTCTTTGAAATCCATGCTACTAAACTGGCTTACTTCTTGCTTCTTATTTCTGCCATTCAATTGGCATCTTCTTCTTCTTGTTTGATTGAATCTACGAATTCAAATTTCCACAAGAAATGTCCTTTTGCAGGACTCATGGCTCATATAATAGAGCTTTCTTTATGAAGATTGATATTGCTGATTCCAAATGTTACACTTTTTATGCACACACTTCTTGCTGTCTCGCACTCATATTGTGAACCCTTAGGATCATATGGTGATGGCTGTCTGTAGGGTTACGGACAAACTGACCGGGTGTATACCATGACGATGACGGGAAAGAAAAGAATAGACCCTCACAAAACAGCACATGATGCCACAAAATTTGGTCTGCAGTGAACAAGGTTCTTTTTTCCCTTTTTCAGTTTCGTTGCTATGCAGATCATGAGCCTATGACAACCGGCCAGTCGTATGCTCACCGCCTACTTTGGGACATAGGAAGAATTACACGTTGGGCCTTGGTAGGGCTTCAGACAATGCACTTCATTCTCCTCTTTTTTTTTTTTGAAGTCTTTATTTCCTTTGAAAATGTGGTTTGGTTGTTTAAAATGGAAAGACATAACTTCAATGGCTAGTTTAGGTGGTTACATGGTCGAGTTATAAATTCAAAGTCTTGATTTTGAATTTTGACAATTCTTTAGAATTAGATTATGAAATATTTATTTTTCATGAATATTTTAGTCTCTATGTGAATAATTTATTTTTGACCAGACTCGGAAAGAAATTAGTCGATGCACATAAACTGATTTGAAGATACTAAATTGGAGAGACATGTTTTATATGTGAGTATGTGAGTTTTGTGGGTGATGAAGTCATTAGGTGATGCAATAGTTGGGTTTATTGAACAGCAGACTAAAATGGGATCAAGATCAAGTGGTGATTCATTGATGATAAGATAGAGGAATGGTCAAGCTGTTACGGTTTGATATTCATTCTGTCCTTTTTTTTTTTTCTCTAAGAGCAGCTCAAATGGAGTTGTTATTGTGGGTGTCAAATTACCTATTTGTAATCTTGAACAATATTTTTGTATTCCTAAATTATAAATTTGTTCCAGTAGCAAGTTCCAAAATGAGATGTCATTTTAATATTTTTTATTAAAAAATATAATTAAACTTAATATTTAATATTCTTTGCAGCCACTTTAATATTCTTTACAATCTCTCTTTTTTTCTCCAGAGTTGCCAAAATTGTCACCCTAAGAGCATTGATGTCATTTTTGAACTCTTGATTTCACTCCCATTGGAGTGAAATTTTTAAATTTTGGGTGACATTTTGACAGTTATGGGTTGCCATCCCTGATGCCACGACCTTACCTTTTACCTTTTAAAATAAGATGGTTATGAAATGACACAAAAGAGTGATTATTAAATATGAAAAGGTAGTTATTAAAATGTGTGAGAATCACTTATTTATTTGTTATATTCTTATGGCGATATCATATAACGTTAGATTAAATATTTTTTTTGTGAGAGTGTATTGTTAGTTAACATCTCTGACATCAAACAAGCCTCCGAAGTCCAATTTCTTTAGTCTGAGGAGGGGTGATTATTTGAAGAAATGAAGTATATTTTATTTAATTGTTGAGTAATCATTAGACGGTTATATTACGTGATAATGCAGATGTGGTGTATTCGGTACACTCAACATTTACTCCAATATTGGGTAGTGAGGTTCAAAACGGCTTCAAACACTCCTCCCATTACACATGCTTAGATCTAAATGATAATACATGCTCAATACAAATAACAAAATCCTAAATTCAAGTACATTAGGTAGATTAAGATGTTAATATCGGCTCAATGGAAATTATAAAATCCTAAACTGGAGTTTAACACCTCAATCCCGGTAATGTCTCGAGTATTGAGAATTTATATCTAATTTTGAAATGTTTTTTAATTAAATTTAGGTGTGATTATAATTAAACCATAATTCCGTAAATAACAACAATAGCTGTTGGTAGTGTAAAAAAATAACATTGTAAAAGAGTTGTGTAAAAATATTAAAAAAATAACATGACTTGTTAATACGATTAATAAACATGAACTTAATACAAAAAAAAAATATGTTTGAGCCTTTTTTAAGTTACACAGTTAGTAAACGAGTGAACTCAACCCGACATAATTAATAAACGATTTAGATATTAATAAAATTAATCTAAAGAAATTTATAATCTGACTTATTTATATATCAGACGACTCGGGAGTAAATTCCTCACTAACAGGGAGACAAAAGACGAACATCTCAAGACACATCACGACTTACAACTTACAGAAAACATCGACAAGACCTGTGAAGACAATCCGGTTAGAATTGAGAGGATCTCTACTAGTATGGTAAAACAGTGCATTCCGAGTCGAGTTAAAAAGTCAGTTCTTTTACTTGTTAATAATAAAGATCAAAAGTGTAAATAAAGTCAATGGAAGTGAGTTAATATATTCTTAAAAAGTAAAAAATTAAGGTCGTGTTTGGTAATGTTTTTATTTTTATTTTTAAAAAATAAAAAATCAAAATTAAAAACATTTTTTTTTAAAAAAAAATTACTCCCCGTTTATAAAACGATGGCAAAAGAAAAACAAAGTCGTTTATCAAACGATTTTTTTTTGTTTACTCTAAAAATTAAAATAAAAACAAAAAATAAAAAACATTACAAAACGGAGCCTAAATAATTAAGATTTTGTGAAATCTTCTAAGATGTTAATGGGTAAAAAAATTGGAGTTGGTTGGATATATTTCCCCAAATAACCTAATTTTTTCACTAAGACCCGCACAGAAATATGTCACTGGCGCGAGGAAAGCCGAAGACACACAATTGACCTTGTTATTTATGCGTTCAACATTTTACAAAACGACAGCGTCTCCAAAGTCTCAACCGTTTAGTGGCGGGAATGGCGCTGTTTCCCGCCAAACCAGACCTCTGTTTTTCATGGCATAAAGCCCTATGCAACCATCCTCAACCATAACATCTGTATCTCTCTCTCTCTCTCTCACACACACACACACATACTCACATCTAACAACTACATACTTTTAAGGCGAGGGAACAAGAAGATTGATAAATGTTGGAGCTAAGGTTGGTACAGGGGAGTCTCCTGAAGAAAGTTCTTGAATCGATCAAAGACTTGGTGAACGATGCCAACTTCGACTGTTCGTCTACTGGTTTCTCTCTCCAAGCCATGGACTCCAGCCACGTGGCTCTAGTGGCGCTCCTCCTCCGATCGGAGGGCTTCGATCACTACCGGTGTGACCGTAACCTCTCCATGGGTATGAACCTCGGAAACATGGCCAAGATGCTCAAATGCGCTGGAAATGATGATATCGTCACCATCAAGGCCGATGATGGCAGTGATTCCATCACCTTCATGTTTGAAAGCCCTAGTACGCCGCTACCTTCTACAGACCACTAACTCTGATTTTCTTTAAATGCGCAGACACACACACACACACACACACACACACGTGTATGTATTTATTGGGAAATTTATGTTTTGGTTTGATGCTGTGGATTGATCAATAGATTTAGGGTTTTCCGGTTTTTTATTTAATTCTTTGGTTTTGGGTTTGAAAGGGATTCTCAGATCGATTTTGTTGTGTTCTTTTTCTTCTAATTAAATATTGTACTTCGTTGGGGCCATTGCCTGGATGTATAGAAACTTAGGAAGCATGAATACGTGGGTACGATATAACGATATAATACTGATATTTTAAAAAATAAAATATAAGAATAACAACTTACAAATTATAATTTTTCAATAATTTTTTAACATTAATAAGTAAATTTTTTATGTAATATTGTCTCATTATGATATGTTCATAAAATAAGCATGATCAATTGAAAGAATCATAACTACATTTAACTAGTTGGTTTGTTTACAAGTATTTATTTTTAAAATTATAGTGTAAGTGATTCATTTTTTTTTACTCTCTTAATATATAATAATAGGTAATGCTTAAAAAACACTTTTGTTTTTAAAATCAGATAGAATTTTGTTGATATTTTATGTTGCATGTGAACTCCAAAGAAATGGTATAGCTTGAAATTGAAAATTGTACGTCTTGTTCCATGTTTATAAGTATCTGCGAAGTGTCCACATATTTTATTAATTATCAGACATAGACGATGTGTATTCGATATGTATCATCGAGTAATACGATATGGTATTCGATACGAGTACTGTCGACCTTAACGAAGTATCCGTGCTTCATAGATAGAAACTGTAGCTAGCTAAATCAGCTCAATTAAGAATCTGAGTGAACTTTTTCTCTGCTTATACTCATTCAGGGGAAGATTAGCGGTAAACATTTGCTCGAGTTGAAGCGGGTGAAAACAGATTAAAAAAAAAAGGTTGATGCATGAGGGGTTAGATGAATAGGTCAAAAGGGTGGTGGTGAAGCTCTCATAGCACTAGTAGAGATTACCATTACGTTCTTCTATTTTTTGTCTTTTTCTTTTAAATATTTATTTTCAGTATATTAACACACACACAAATATATATATTTTTTGTTTTTTATGCTTTCTTTTCAGTTTTCAAAGCACTTGTAGAACATATTACAATTCTTTATAGGAGCATTTCATACACTTGATCTGCCTTGAAACTGGTTCAATTGATCTATTTAATTTCAATTGTCAATTGGTGGTTTTTAATTTCTATGACAGTCTGCCTACCCTTTGAAAACTTCTACAAGATTGTCTCTTTCTCGGATTGTATTCTTTCCTAAATTCTCCAATTCATTTATTGCTCGAAGTAGCCACACCAACTGTTGCGTTTGGGTAACTCTATTATTATCTTTGGCCCTTCTGATTCGAGTACAAAAGCAATATAGAACCCCTTTCAAGATGTTGCAGATCAATGCTTTGCATGGATGGTTTAGTTCAATATTAACTAGCAAGTTGGCTTTTCCTAGCTTTATTTTACAAACAACCATTGCTATTTATCTTCCTTGTCTCTGGTTTAATCTGTTCTTCTCTTGCTTCAAATTATTGAAATGAAGCTCAAGATAAGATTGCGGATTTTGAGATGAAGCTCATGGACATAGATAGCGAGCATCTTGGAATTCCAGAAGCAGAATATGAAGCCATTGTCAGGATGCCATCAACTGAATTTGCAAGGATTTGCAAAGATCTCAGCACCATTGGTGATACTGGTACCAAGTCCTATCCCCATATTTATCATTACTTTCCCTATTCTTTGTTTCCTTTGTTTTCCTTTGTTTGGTAATTGTGAAACCTCTTCTATGTAAAACAAAAGTGCTGAACGCTCATGGTGACAAGACAATTAATGGGTTGTTGCAGTTGTAATATCTGTGACAAAAGAAGGTGTGAAGTTCTCCACTAGAGGTGATATTGGGACAGCTAATATTGTTTGCAGGCAGAATACCTCAGTAGACAAGGTTTCTTTCTGTCAAATTCTTTGGCTTCTGAGTACTGTGACATTTAAATGCAGACCTTTTGATTGTCTACTTCTAACAGTGAATCTTTCGTGTCTACTTGTGTCCAATTCTTCCGAAAGTAAAGAACAGAAACAACTAAGACTGAAATTCACTAGCAACTATGGTAAGTCTTGACTTCTTGGTTTAAAATTTTGCAGCCAGAAGAAGCCACCATCATAGAAATGCAGGAACCAGTTTCATTGACCTTTGCCCTGCGGTACATGAACTCCTTCACAAAGGCCACTCCATTGGCAAACCAAGTGACCATCAGCTTGTCATCTGATCTACCGGTGGTGGTTGAATACAAAGTCGCAGAAATGGGATACATCAGGTTCTTTTTGGCTCCCAAGATTGAAGAAGATGAGGAGACTGCAGCTCACGCACCAAACCAACCTAAGGCCGAGGCTAAGCCTAAAGTGAAAGTGGAGTATCAGCCACAAGAGATTGACCTTGAAGATGCAAGCAAGTCTCTAGTTGAAAACAAGACTGAAGTGGAGGCCAAACTTGAGACTGAAACTAATGGTGAGGTTGAAATCATTGATGTGAAAATGAAGTCTAAGCCTCTAGAAGGGACTGACCTTGAAAAGGCAGGCAAGCCTCTAGTTGAAAGCAAGACTAAATTGGAGACCAATGGTGAAGTTGAAGTCATGGATGTTGAGTAGTCTTAACTAACAGGACTGTTATCGCTTCCATCCAGGATGTCATTTTGTATGCTGGTAATTTGTGAGGAAGTACCTGGCCTTGAAGACGAGTTCTAATTTTTGTATGCTAGATGAAAGTATACATGGAAGTGTTAAATGTTTTGGCATTATAAAACTAGTGGACTGTAGACTTTTATGTGCAATGCGTTGACTGGAAATATGCAGTAGGAATCAAATTGACGAGTTTGTAGAGTTGGTATTTGTGAAAACATGCCTTTTCTTCTCGAGTAAAGCTATGTTTACTAGAATTTTTACCAAAAAAGTATTTTTACTAAATAAGTAGTCAACTCTATATTCAAACAAAAATATTTTGATCAACATTTAGTGGGTCCAAGAGTGATATGTAACTGTCAACTCATTTTGTAAAAATACTTTTTGGTAAAAATTTTGGTATATGTAACATTTTCCCTTCTTCCCTTCTCTTCTATGCCTTCCCCATTTCCAAACGCCAGATTAGGTGATGCAATTGCCTGTTTAGTTATGGCAATCCAACAGTACGTTGTGTTAAAGTCTGGGACAACGAAATCATAGTTTTGCTAGTCGCACACATTCAAATTTTGAATATATTTTTATCCAAAATCATAGGGCAGTCCTAAGAGTTTTAAAAGATCAACGAGTTCAAGCCTAAATACCAGCTCTAAAAAGGTCTAACTTTTGAAAGAGTGGCTTATGAATCAACTTGAAACTCATGTCACAATTGATATGAGATTTCAATTCATCTTTTTTGACAAACGAACACTATAAAATACATGCAAATTTTGAATATTCTTTACCAATATCATAACGAATCTACAAGAGTCCAAGAAGACTATAATATGATATTGCGTAAAATATGTTCAAGTGTTCATTAGAAAAAACAAAGGGAATTTGTTTTTGTTGGTTAAGCTATAGCCAACCTGCATTTCAACCAATTTCGATCATGTTGCTGCATCAGATTGTCCTGCCCCAATGGCTTTGGAGGAGGGGGGGGGGGGAGCACAAGCATTTGACAATTCAATCGTCAGATTTGAATGTAAACATTTACCATAAAAATTGTAAAGTGAGTGTTTTTCACTAATTAATCAATGGAAGAAGAACTTCAATGACCTATTGTGTAGACTCGATTCTACAACGTTTCCTGAAAGAATAAGAAAGTAAAAAAGATCCTCCATAAGCCCAAGTGGGAGAATAGATAGACGGATCAAGTCATTTATTAAAACTTTCTACTATGGCTATTCTGTTGGCGGTTGCCTTGCTGGTACAAATGGCAGGTTTCCAGGCGAAAAATAGAACTAAGAGGGCAAAATCCAAGACACACCAACTGCAAGAGAACGATCCAAAATTGCTTCAGGAAGGTCACCCCTGTCATCACATAACGAAGCAAAAGAGAATGGAAATTGCAGTTGATGATTTTGCAGAGTAAACTTTCATTTACTACGCTTCTTGGCTTCACTATATAGGATAACCCCAATGACTGTAAGGGTATAGCCAAGCATCCCAGTAACTGAGACGGGATTTCTAAATATCAATATTGAGACCACCACAGCAACAGCTCCTTTTGCATTTCCCAAGACCTGGAAGAGCCAACAAAAATTTGTGATTAAAACAGAGTATCTTATTAAGATGTTCAGAAAAGAACTAGTTAAATAAACAAAATAATAGATAGAGAAAGTAGCACAGAGATACTTACATTCAAGAGTAAGACATAAGACAAGAGAATGCCAAACCACCAATCACAAAAAAACAATAAACAAATGGTAAAACATTTAATATCACTTGGAATAATCACTAGAGGCCTAAACTGAGTATTAGTTTTTAGCAGAAAAGGATTTGCCATAAAGAGGTAGCAACCTGACGTTTCCTCAGCACGACTAAGAGTATGTCTTTTAAGTCTGTTTCATTGAACATGGAGAAATTTTTTCAGATGTTTGGAGAAACCTAAAATGATGGTGAACCCAATTGACGAGGCTCCTGGAATTCCGCCTAATGCAGGGTTTGGAACAAAAAAGAAGTAAGCAGCCTCGTCTCCATTTTGGAGTGATTGTTTCCCAGACTCGAATCCGTGATGTAATGTTTGGAGGAATGAACCCTTACCACAGTTCCAAGTCTGACCTCGCAAGGCATACAAGTTTCAGTGCACACAGATATACCTAACATACGTAACATTTATGTCTATACTTGTTTGTAAAACTTATTTATGTCTGTGGGTACAAATGATTCAAGTTTATCAAGGGTGTTTATAGTGTAACCAAGGGTAAGAGCATCTCCAATAGTGCTCTCTGAAATTTTTCTAAAATAGAGAGTATCTTTATTAAAAAATTAAAATAGAACATGACTTTTTATACACCACTCCAATAGGACTTCTTATTCTTATCATTTTAACATTTTATGCTTCATCTTTTTTGGGAATAAATTTGACTTTCTTCCCATTTTCTCTCCATTATTTTATCCAACTTGAATATTTTATTGATCCTGCCATTTATCGTCCATCTCGTTTGGCACTTCAACCAGATTTGTCTAACCTATTGATCAAAGCTATTAATTTAATCTTCCTCGCTGTACATGGAACTAAATATAAGGGATCGAACTATTTCATATATATATACACTGATGTATATACACATACCAGAGACTAATTTAATGGTTGGAGACCAACAGTGGTGCTTGAAACCTACTGAAATGAGACCACTTAAAGAATTAATTTAATCTTCATACTTTGTTGCAATGCTTGTGTAGTTTGACAAAAATTATTTCGGAGAAATCTCGAAGTTTTAGACAAAGTGAAGGTTTTGGTTTTGATCAGGACCTTTACCCGAAATGTCATTAGATGAAAAATACAAATATATCTTTTTTTTGTTCCAACAAAAAAAAGGGTAGAGTGAGTTTGAGTCTCCCAATGTAAAAAGCCAAATTGGACTCTCTAGTTTAGAGAGCTTGAATATAGAGTCCACTGGAGTTGAAATTTTAGGAGTTGACTCTCTAAAATAGAAAATAGAGAATTAAGTGGAAATAGAGAGACTATTAGAGTCAACTTAATGTTCCTTTTTCGTAATTAGGGAGCATTACGCCACTATCCCATAATCTCAGGCCCAACGTACAACGACAAACTAACTGCAGCACGAACAACATAACCAATCAAAATTAGAAATTTATCACCCAGTGCCTAGATATAGGAATTTTCTTGTCCTCTTTTAAGCAAGAAATTTATGTCATTATAATTTCACACTGCATACATTAACATCATTAGGCCATAATTCAGCTTCCTTTAAATAAAAGACTAGTAAGTTCTTCTGGTTCTCATTCATGATTGTATACTAAATGGTAAACATAAAGATGATTGATCATCAAGGGGAAAGAAGCTTGGACCTGAAAGGAAGGCATACCTGGAGAGTAAGAGCACTGGTGTGTTTTGTGACCAAAAAGTTGGTCAAATTCACAAAATATGCAAGTGCAGAATTGAATAGCAGATACCAGACTATCCTGATATCATCCCTGGCAAGTGCTATTGTGATACCAATTACATTTTCTTCCATAAATAGTGTTGCAGGAAGTAGAAGCAGAACAGCTATAGGAGCCATGTACAAGAGAAGATTCATAGAATTTAGCTTTTCCCTTAAACAAAATAAAAAACATAAGTTTTAGAATTAATTTCAACATATATAATTCCAGTAACTTCACCAAAACACATAATCATGAGTATATAGGAAACAATAAGCAATTCATTACCCTTCCGAAGAAAGCAAAATCCCCTGAAGCACCGATTTGAGTGCTCTTGCAGCTGTAGCACCAATACACATTATAAATCCAAATAGATGGAAACTTGGTTCACCCTAAGACCATGAAAGGGTAAAAAGCAGTAAAAATCAGATCAGAAACGGGTTTTTCCAAAGTACATCATTGCGACCGTGACTGAATAGGAAGACCTGCTACTGTAAAAGCTTACAACATATAAAGTAGCAGCAATACAGGAGCCTGGCCAAATTACTTATGTGTTTCAGCAATCTTCTAAAGCGTACCAACTACATGAAAATATAACTGATGCTTATTTAACCACTAAATATTTCATGAAAGTGATCACAAGCTCAGAAGTGAAATCAAGAAATCCCCTCAGCATAATCTTTAACTATAAGACGCAAAAGCTGAATCCTGATTTAGAATCATATGATGTGCAGTTTAGCTGATAGCGAACAAACAGAAAATAAATTTTCATTACCTAAAACCCAAATGAACCAAAATCTCTAATCAATCAAGTTTTTGGATTAGTAGAGAAAAAAAATAAATGTTATCAAAACCAAAACGTAATTGATTCCAACTCTACATTTTGTCTTGATTTTTCTAAATAATCAGAAGGGCAAGTATTCTTTTTGCCTGGAAACCCAATTAAGAAGCAAAACAAATAAAAATTCATTCAACTTGTAATCTGATAATTCAATTGAAACAGCTAATAGCGGCCAGAACACACCCAATTAGACAATAAAGCCTCACATTTTCCAAAAATAAATCAATATGTGCAATTAAAACAAACTCATACCCCGCTGGCAATGATAACCCCAGTAACAACAGGAATGAGAGTGATATAAGTGAGCCAAGCCTCCCTCCTCAACGTAATAAAATACGCAAAAACCGCCGTGAAAAATGGCGTTGTGGCCCCGATCGCCTGATTGAAGGAAACTGGCAAATACCTTAACGATATATTCCCACTTACCACCGAGGCACAGAACACGAAACTTAGCGCAGAGATCTTCATGAATTGGACACGGGATCGGATAGTCTGCATTGGAACCATCTTCATCCACGCAATGGCGATATAGCTTAACAAAGAACACGCGGTCATGTGACACATGGTGAGAAATATCGGGTATTTGAATCCGTAGTTGCTGAGTAAATACTTGTTCAGCAATAAAACCCCAATGTTTGAGGAGTACCATGATGTGACGAGCACGATCGTGAAGAATCGGCCCGATTCATTCGTTGCCGGCATTGAATTCGACTGAATTTCGTCCTATAAGGCCTAAAAACTGAAAAATTTAGATAGCTCAAAACTAAGGAAAATAGAGAGTTTAAGCTATAACAGCATTGGATCTATTAGGGTTAAGAGAAAGATAGGAATGGAGGAGGAAGCAGAGAGAGAAGAAGAGCTTTGGTGAATGTAGCAATAGAAAGAGATCATGAGCGTCGTCCATGGATCTGCGAGAATTTCATCAGAATACGTGTGTGTTGTGAAATTGAGGGGTGGTCGCGAATTGAGGACGACCGACAAGGAGTTTGTATTCTTTGCAAATACAAATACCAAGATGAGAGACAGAGAGAGACAGAGGAGGAAGAGAGATTTAAATCACCCCGGTCCCAGAGGTGTTCGACAGTCTATCTTGTTGT
>CM042185.1:6250653-6268089 GCA_023539305.1 Ilex asprella
TATACATATATCCGATTCGATTATAATCTAATCTGAATTATTTATATGTTTTTATATAAATATTAAAAAAATAGTGATTATTTAAAAAAAATTAGTTAATTAAATTATTCGTATAGAACTAAATTTTTAGATTGTTTACGGATTAGATATGAACCATAAAAATAAAATTCGTCAGATTGTTGGATCAAGTTTGAATCAAACTTTTGAAATTGAATTCGAGTTCAGATCAATCAAAATCTAATATATTGACAGACGTAATTGTAACTCATGTATTATGAGTTCTAGCTGTGAAAAATTAGTCTTTTCACATGCACAATTGTTATTCCAAAAAAAAAAACATGCACAATCAATTTACATACTTCTTTTCTTTTTGTCACGGGCGGGGTCGTTGAAATTCGAACTCACGACTTAAAATTAGACAATCAAGACGGCAATAATTAGGTCAATCGCTAACCTCAATTTACATATATTTGATTCTCCTGATATTGCGGTGATTTTTTATGGTATTAATACTAGTCACATCTGGAGGATCTTAACAACAAATTCAATCACAAGTCAAAGAACATTTTGAGTTGAATTGAAACTTGAAAATTCAAATGAATACAACAAAGTAGTCCAAATGCAGCCTCTAACACACTAATTATTAGTATTGGAATATTTGAATGTGCCTAATTTGGTAACATTCCATTGTACTTGGACCTGCCATATAGTCCTGATTAATTTGTTCAGTGTGGACTTTTTTCCTATTATTATATCAAATATAATGATAGGCTTAACATAAAATACTGTGATTGTTTTGTTGTGACATAAGAGATGTTTAGCAAGTGTAGAAAAAATTTCATAATGTTTTGACTCCCAAACTTCTCATAAGCTTCCCCTATAGAAGAGTAGCCTAATGGGCATTCTAACTGGTGCCAAAAAAAGAGTAACATCTTTTGTCTTTCCCTTCCTTTTCCCCCTTACTACAATAAAGGTCTCTGAACCAAAGATTATTCGGTTTTGGCTCCTCTCTAATTCTAAAATAATTGGAGAATACTTCCATCATTTTTAAAGGGTGATCTGTAGATTATTCAAAACAAATTAGCTATTAATTAATAAGTGATTTATTTTCTTCTTCTTCATTTAATTTTACCCCATTTTGGAATGGAATCAACTTGAGTGAATTTTTTATTCCAACCGTGTTGTTTTTGCAAACATGATTTTTTTTCAAAAATAGAAGATTTTACGTCAAAACCACTGAATTTATGTGATCCTCTTGATGATTAGACTTTAACTCGATACACATGGTTTATATTCAGAATTTAGCTGAACTATTCTCCGTTATTAAAAAAAGAAAGAAAAGAAAAAAATAATAATTATTCGCACGCCACAAAACTCTTTTTTCTCTCTGCTTTCACAATACATGGCAGGTGAGTAGTTAATGTATTTGCATTGTTTTTAGACATTTTGTAAGGTTTCCTTGCCATTGAAGCAACCCTGATTGCTTCTAGTTTCAAAAACTCTATAGAGGTAAACTGAAAAACCTATCTTCCTCAGATGATACATCTAAGCCTAGCCACATTATACGTAAAACCATTAACTAATATTTCAAGTACAACCTATTGGATGACTTTAAACCACAGTTGTGGATCTTGTCGAACAAAGCACCAACCTGGATCAGCTTACCTTGAGGCCTGAAGGAAAAAGTTTTCTGCAATCTCAATTTAAGTCGATCACCTTTTGGGAAAACCCAGGTTTGGTCAATCGCTTGAAAATGAAATAATCTTTTGTTGATTTGATTCAAATTAAAAGTTCGCGTAAGACGCTAGTTTGAGGAAAAATTAGTCAAAATAGATGCAACTTTGAAGCATAGTATTTATAATATAAAATATGACAAGTTTCAATAAGTCCATCCGATAGACTCATCTAACAACCACTAACATCTCATTTAAAATCATCAACATTGTACTGTGTCTGAAGACACGAATTATCCCCAGTAACAAATATACAATGCCATATAAGTTATAACTTACAACCCCTCCTACTCTCAGGTGATTTAGGGTTTTTTTTTTTGAAGGGGAGGGGAGAGAGCTATAGAATGGGGTTGGTGGGACAGGTTATTTATATTCAGTATAAAGTGTGTTTATCACCGAGCGTTAGATCAGTTGGTGAAAGACTGTTCTAGCTTAACCAAGGTCTCGAGGTCGAGTCTTAGAAATGCAGTTGTGTTCGGTAGGGAGAGTTTTTGACGCCTTTGTGATCCTATCCAACTAGAATTCAGATTAGTCGGAGCTCAAAGTAGTTTTCAGATAACGGATGGTCTCACCAAAAAAAAGTATAAAGTGTTTTGTGTGCGGTTAAAAAGGGTAAATTACACTTTACCCTCTTATTATTACTTTTATTTCACTTTGTATTCTTAATTATAAATTTTTTTACATTACAACCCAAAGTATTACTTTTGTTTTATATCACTGCAATAGATAACGGCTGTCAAATTTTTGACGGTAAATGCGCATGCGAATAGTCTGTAAGCATGTCAAGAATCAAGAAAAATACTCATCCATAACTTTGTCTTTCTTGTTCTTTCTAGCAACTATTTGGTTGCAAAAAACATAAAATAAAGTGGTGTAAAGCTCTTGGCAGGAAACTTGAGGTTTTTCTCCCTACTTTGACAGATTTTGAAGTTTGCCATTATCTATTGAAATAATATCAAATAAAATTGATACTTTAAGGTATAATGGAAGAAATTTTATAGTTAAAAATACTAAGTAAAACAAAAATAATAATTCAAAGGGATAAAGTATAATTTACTTGTTTAAAAGAGGGGGAGGGGCTACAGGATTTCCAGTAGGCTAGCTTCTCACAGAGGAAGCTCTTGTACAGCAGGCGCCAGTACTATTAGCGCCCATTAACAAATGATTATTAATCCGATATTATTAGAATATTTTAATTAAAAGAATATTTTTTATGTGTGAAAACTCAATCTCACATTGACTAAAAAACAAAAAATACTTGAATATATATATATGTTCTAGTGTTATCTAGTCTTTAAATCAAACAGAGATCTTGAAACTCTCACATGCACAAGGGTGGGACTAGCATAGGAGATATAGTATTAAATCCACTTTTTAATATTTTGTTTAATTATTTTCTGTCATACTTCTATATTAAAATTTTAGTTGCTGAATACCAAAAACCTCCAATGGTTAGAATTCTAACAACCATATTTTTTGAGTTATTATTCAATTAAATATAGAAGTAATTGCAACCTATTAAAACATGACCAATGTTATGTATCCCAAATCTGCAACCTAAATTTGCATCCCAAATCAAGGAGAATCATTAGATCAGTAAATCTCATTTAAAAAAGTTGACGAAACTCACTCATCTAATAGTCGTATTCATTTGGGATGTAAATTTAGATTACAAATTTGAGAAACATAATATTTCCCTTAAAACATATATTCTTTGTATATATATACACATATTTTCAATATAAATGTATATAATCTGAAATCAACTATCTTTAATATAAATTTTTGGGCAATTTTTAAATGTGTGTGTAAAACTTCTGCTTCATTCGATTGTGCAAATCTGAGTGAAACATCAGTCAATAGGATGAGCTGTTATATCCTAACGACGATGCGTTACTATCTTCTGTACTGTGATTCTTTCGTAAAAAGGCGCGAATCGTCTTAAGAGAACGACCTACTATGCGTCTTACTCTACCGTTCACTTTATTTGATCCAATTTTTCCAACAAGATATTGTTATGGAGGGTTGGCAATGCTTGGAATCAGCGAACATTGGACTCATTTGAGAGCCCGGGACGTACCATCGAGACCAAAGAACAAAAAGAGCATAGTCATCCAGCCATCACAACAGAGAAGCCACCTATTTTCAGTAGTTGTTGACATGGTGGCATTTCACTTCTTACTCGGCTGGTTGCATAATGATTACAGAAGGGAACCAATCCCCTGGCATGCAAAAAAACTGAGCTGCCAAGAAAAATGAGATGTAGGAGGGCCATCTAAGGTTACATATCACCACCATGCCACTTCGGTACTTCTATCTGTTTGGTTGGATGCATAATACAATTCCATATCCATTGACATACTCTCCGCATAAAGAGTAAGAGGACTGATGAAAATTTATCAAACTGCCGGACGCAGCCCAGAAGTTGGGAACAGAAACACAGTAAAGTAACATTTGGCAATTGGAAGAACAATCAATATCTGTCTGCTTGCACTACAATGCCACGCACACATGCTGACAAAAACACACAAAGGATAGTCAATATTGCAATAGATACTAATTGTTACTTAGCAAAAAAGGAGATTACTTTCAACATCTCGCCGACTACGCCGATGTGAATAGCACAAGGCATCTGTCAAAGCTGTTCCTGAGACCATTGCAGTGTTCAGTAGATTCAACGCCTGCAACATAAAATCAAGTTGCAGGTGGTCATATCATTCTTGTTTTCCAACAGCATGTTCCAGTAGTAGCTCACTACTTATCTCATAATGACATAATCTATATAACCATCTTATGAAGTCAGAAGCAGGAACTAAGCAACTTATCTGATGAATCTAACCCACAAAACAAAAGCAGTGGATCTTGCACAGAAAGTGCAACCAATGAGGTGTTGAAATGTCAGATGTCTGCACTTTTCATGTGTCACTTAACAAAAATTTTTGACTGTAAGTGTGGTAATTTAGGACAAGTTCAAGGATGGAACCATTTTAAAAGCCACTTATAATGCTACACTAAGGTCACAAAATGAGCAATGAATGCATGGCTTCCATGACTCAGCAATAGATGAAAAGGAATTTCAAGACGCCCAATGAGAATTTACCTCGTTTTCACCCACTCCCACCACTTTTTCTTCGATATCTGTAATGGGCACGTTCAACTTGCCAAGAAATGAAATGCTTGAGATTGGAGAGAGCAGAGTGATGACCAAATCATCTGTTACCATAAACTTGCATGGTCCTTTCACAAATCCTCCACCACATGAGGTTTCCCCAGCCGATGATTTCGGATTCACAACGGAAAATGGCCCCGACCCTTCCCCATAAGAACCACAAGATTTTACAGGGCAAACAAACAATTCAGTTTTTGAGTCCCCAGAAAAATTGAGCATGTATTGCGGGTGAGAGCTTTCCTCAATATGCAAAAGCTGCTTATCGCAAGCAAAGTGGGGAGCAAGCTTGGGGCAGAGTAGCATGTTTTTGAGTTCCTCAGATCTCAAGTAGTTATCAGTGCTCAAGTCACTGACACTTCTGTAGATGTTGCCAACACATCCCAGCAATGGTTTTCCATCCAAAAGCTTTAGTATTGATCCAAGAGGAAATGCGAGGAAGCTGAAGAGGAAGTCCACGAAATCCTGTCCAGATTCAGCATACAAAACCTTATTCATCGATTTACTTATAAAAAGCTTCAATGTCATATTCTTTGATTCATTTGTTGCAGACGTTCTGATCACCAAATCAGGAATGTTCTCTGGTTCAAGCACTGTCAGGTCACTAGCACCTTGCTTTAGTGAAATCCAACACGTTAGAGGTGTTTTGGAGACCAAAGAGAGTCCCAGCAATTGCAAAATCTAAGCAAGCAATATCAAGAGTATGAAAATAAATGCATAAAAAATCAATAGATGAACAACTGAAGATCATGAAAGTAAAAAAGTAAATATGAGAAAAACCTAATATTGTTCCTCCACAAAGTCCAATGTTAAAATAAATGGCAATTGTAATTTTGTATCTGAAGATCATCTTTACATCTTAAGAAAAGCTAGAAGAAATAGAAGAATAGCAACAATAGAAGCAAATGATAAAAATAGTCGTCTTTAACTGCCATGGTTGATAAGGTTTTTTATGCCCAAGTCGTGATCTATCTTAGCACTCTGAATGCTTAAAATGCTATATAAAATTTCTAATTAAAATCATGCAAAACATTCTCACTTCATTATTTTTAGAAAAATAAATGGAAAACTTCAATTCCTTATACCAACATTAGACGAGCGTTAAAGTTTGATTAGATAAATATAGACATGTCCCTTCCTTTAAAAATCACTATTTTCACATTTTCCACCATTAGCAGACTAGCATGAAGAATTCAAAGCTCATATACATTTCCTTAGTTTACCTCCTCAGGTCCAACTTTCACACTCTGACCTTCAAGCTTGTTTGCATCTAGGATACTAAGCTTTTTCAACAGCAAAATGCTATGTGAGGCCGAGCCTGGCATGACTAGCAAATCATCACTTATCAAAAACACCTCTGATCCAGCACTAACAAACACTTCATCCTCTTCATCACAGGAAGCCCCACGAGCTGTTTCAGATAGAGTTGCCAATCCTTTCATAACCTGTCCACAATGACAAAGCACGTTGGGAAACTCGCTCAATTTGACATTACCTTCCTTTTTGCAAGTTGAATTTTGACAGAAGTAGAAGCATTTGATAAGTTCTAGGTTGTCTTCAATCTTCAACTTTAAGCTCCTACATTGTGCTTCTGAGGAATTTCTTGGCCGGAGCAACATCTCTTTGCAAGCTTCTGTCCTGAAAAGTCGTTTATCAAGATTCTCCACACTCTTGTATAAATTGTTGATGCATCCAACTACAGTGGATGACGACTTCTCTTTCAGGAGTCTCAGAATGGTTCCCATGGGCAGAGTCAAGAAACTAAACATAAGATCGATGAAATCCTTATTCGATTCAGCAAAGACAACTCTATTCTTCTCCTTTTCAACCATTACTTTCAGGTAAATGACCTGTTTGATGGTGTGACTGTGTAAGAAGACAATGAAAGAGCAAAAAGCTGAAGCTGCATTAAATTCAAACGAAAAAATTACCAAGAAAGCCTCTAAAAAAGTCTTGCTGCGAATGATCTTGTTTCTTGAAATTTAACTAAGAAAGAACCCCAATTCATAGAGGATCATTTGTACTGGCTAATCTTTGCAATTGAGTTTATGAGCGGCCACATAATGAGGGCATTCACTATCCAAAGTCACCAGACTCACCATATAATAGGTCGAAAATAACCACAATTTTTTTTTGACAATTTCTACTCTACAATCATGCAAAAAACAATTTCATATACACCCAGAATCGGAAACAATTATAAATTCTGGGTTCGATCTTACTCTGGTTCCTGTTTTGATTATGCAACCAATGGGATGAAAACCAACACCCATAAATACCCGATACCCACAATTATGCTTTCAAGCAGATCACAAAAAAGAAACGTACTCTCTCACCTGCTCAGTACTGGTGATTTCGGGTTTGGTATCTTCCCCGGAGGTTTGAACATTCTTCGGAGGACAAGAAGGTTTGGGTAACTCCGGCGTACTTGACCGGCTCGACGGAGCGAACCTAGCGAACCGAAATGAACTTTTGGTAGAGGGTAAAGAGCGAAACCCAGTTCCAGATTGTGATGACGAAGTTGATGATGATGATGATGATGATGATGAAGAAAAGGGAGGGAAAGTAGAAAATGAAGAGGAAGAGGAAGAGGAAGAGGAAAAGCGAAAAAGACTGGTACTATCATGGCTTCCGTCTGGATTACCATGAACAGGTAAGGCCATGTGTTGCTGTGAGTTTCAGCAGGGAGTAGTGTATGGGCTTATGGAAGAGGAGGAGTGGGTGGATTTCTTATAAAGGCGAGTCCTTCGTCGACAAGCAAATCGTACGGCAGGACGTGGGACTTTGGCGCGGGTCACTAATATAATGTGATGTGAGTATTAGATTAAGTGATTATTGATAATTATTAAAATAGTAAAATTGACTAAATTCACGTAATTTTCTATAATTAACAAATGATGCTAACAGACATCCATAACATGGTGGGAATATTACGTTGAATATTTTCTGAAGAGGGGTGTATGTGTCTTTTTTTTGGTTTTGGGGGAGGGGGAGGTGAAAGACCAAGAAAGACTATTACCATCTATTAGACTCTTTACGTAAAAGTTGAGAATTCAAGTTTTTGAGTTTTTATTAGAGTTACGGTGATTAGTTATTATGCTAGTCTAATTAAGTTTGATTTTAAGAAGTGTTTCAGGCGCGGTCAAAGACTTTATGATCTTATCGATAAGAGTCTATCGAAAGTGATCGTTGAATGCTCTTCTTTACCATCACACTTTTTTTTTAATTATCAAAAAAAAAATGACTATCGATCAATTCATGAAAAAGTTGGAATCTTTTCTTTATTTTTTTTTCTTTTCCACTTTGCCTTTTTTCTTTTTTCTTTTTTGTCCCTTGCCTTTTCTCTTTCTAAAGGGTTCGTTTGGTTACCGTATCAGAGATAGACGGATTAAATAAAATAATACAGCTAATACAATACAGATGGATAAAATACAAGATTAACTGAGGTATTAGAATAATATGTAATTTTATCTTGTGTTTGGTATAAATAATATAAGCGTTGGATAATAATTATTTAGTCCAGTACGTTGTTTGGTTAGAGAATTATTTGATCGTACTAATATTAAATTAACAAAAATAACTTTAATCAGTGTTTATTACATTGATGATATTTTGATTTTATCAGTTGGAGGTTATAATAGTAAATGTGTAAAATAATACGTTTGAGTTGGATTATAATATCACCTCTTTTGATGGTATTAAAATACCTCCATAATATAGGTTTAGCGTATTAAAAATATGCGATAAGTATACGTTTTTGAAATTAATACGGTATCAAATTTGTTTACCAAACAAAGTATTAGGCCCGATTAAATAAAAAATAATACAATCTAATATTTAATTCTCTCATAATACGTCTACCAAACGAGTCCAAAGAGTATTAGCCAATTCTATTTTCCTAGGTAGGGGCCGGGTATGGACTATTGACTATTCATATGCAAATAAATAGAAAGTGAAAGTATAAAATTAGAAGACGAATGGAATAGATAAATTTAAATGATTAATTATAATTTGACAAAAAGGTTAAGTGGTTATTATAGACAATATTTGAATATTAAAATTAATTAAATAAAGTGTTATAATGATATTTTTTAAAAAAATAATTAATGAAGTATGATGAAAGATAAGATTATGGGTGGTTATTATAGACAATATTTAGATATTATAGTTATTCCATTAGTGAACACCAAAATTCACTTTTATCTTAACTAATGGATAAAATTGTGCTGTTTAAATTTGTATTTCAAGTGATGTGTCAAAATCCTATGTATTAAATACTTAGTAGAGTTAGTGAATTCTACTAATCTAACCACACATTGATTTGAAATACAAAATTTGTTAAATAATTTGGTCAGCATAGCATTGTTAATATAGCCTAGGAGGAATGTCCAGTCCTATGTTGGAGAAAATATACATTACAACGGTGATACCACGTAACAAATTGATGTAGTATCACCAACTAATAATATTAAAATAAATAAGTGCATAAATTCCACAGAAATTAATAACTAACATGTCATGTAAACAAATAACTTCTCACACTTCTGTCATATAAGCCCAAGTAGAGTTCACATTTCTCATTTAGAGTTTTATTATTGATTAATAATACCATGTCATCAATGGTAACATTACATCACCATTGCATTCAATATTTACTCCCTATGTTGATGGGGGTTATACATTATATTTATTTCCCTTCGCTCATACGTAAATGAGAATTGAGTTTGATCAAGATTCATTCACTTTATACTAAAAGGGTTTTTCCATGTTTTCCACTTAGAAGTAAAGCTTCATTCCCTATCAACTAAAATACAATTTTATTTACCAAAAAAAAAATCTAACTTTGGTCCACTTACCAAAACAAATTCTTACTTTGGTGCTGTTCAAGCTTGGCAAATGTTTCTGTTCACTGTAGTTGATAATTTTCGTCCAAATTTTGAAAATAAACTGTCATGGGAACATAATGAGTATGCTTCGCATGCATTATATAAGGCAGGCATTCTTCATTGAAAATTTTGATTGTAATTAACAGTTTGATCAAACATCATCTCAAAAACATCATCTGAAATTGTTTTCTCGTGCCCTCTACTTCACTTCAATTTTATTCAATTACTAACCATATTTCCTTAACAATGGTCACCACATCCTCAAAGGTACTTATAAATAGGAGTGCCAATTCTAATCTGTTGATATAAACCCGACACAAACAATTATAAAATTAACACGATTATTAAATACATATAATAAATAATCTAAACTAATATTTAATACTCAACACACATTAAATAAACTTTTTTTTGTAAGTCTCAACACAAAAATGATACGAATAACACGACAAACAAATCACACAAACACAACATACAAGTCACACGAACATGTCATACAAGTCACACGAACATGACGCATTTGACACCCCTACTTCTAAAAGTCATACACGACGCGTATGTCCGACATGCACTGCTGTATGCCGGGGCTCAATTTCATGGCTCACTCATTACAATTTTCGAAATTACACTTGGGATGTCAAAAACACGACCAAATACAGAACAGTACAGTCCATGGATTTCACTTCTCAGGTTAATAATTTCAATTCTCCAACCATGGCTGAAGGAAGAATTTTACAACAAAACTACTAGCAAACTAGCACCTACCTTCAAGACTACTAATACTACAATCTTCAACACTTAACATGGCAACCCTACCTTAAGTCACCAAGCAAATAGTTCACAAAACTGTATCAATGTACTAATTATCCTAAAATGCAAAATGCAGAAAATGTACTCGAAGATCATGTTCAATTCAACCATGAAGTGATCAGGGTGAAGCAAAGTGAGAACTGGGTGCACAAATATAGATAATTAGAACTAGTCACCTTCAAACAAAAAGTTCTCATTAGTACTAAACAACAAAATTGCTACCAAAATAAAAGGATAGAGTAGATCCAGAAAATACAGAACAATTCAATTGTATAAAAACTAACAAGTAAATAAAGTCCCAACAACCACTAATAGCTTCATTCAGGCCTTAAATCATCTCAAGTCACCATTGACTTCAATCTTTCTTCTACTTTCTGAGGTCACTGGATGGGGACAAAAAAATAAAAAATCAGAAACAAACTCAAAACACATAAAAAGAAGACATGGTGCACTAAGTAACAGATAAAATTCAGATACACATGACAGGTAAAATATGGCATCTGGAGAAATAATACTCAAGAGTACGCTCATTTACTTTGTGTTATTAAATTGTAGATGCCATGTTAAATTATATAGACCCATTTATGTTGTTAATGGCAATTGTGAAAAAATATGTGCACAAATGTATATTTCATCTAGATCCAATGAAGCAAGGCAAATAATCTATGCTAAATTGGAATAGGAAATCACTCATCTATGGATGGGCTTACTACTCAGGAGCGCACTCATCTAAAATCGCCCCAAGCCCATCATTCTCCAAAATAGTGTAAAACATAGGGCTTCACATCTTTAGCTATTAGACTAGGACATGTTCTAAAAAAGCAGAGGTAGTTCGAATTGTAGTGCCTCATATAAGAAAATCATATTTATCTTTCAAACTAATGCTTTCATTTCTTAGCTATAAAACTGTTGGAATGTGCATAGAATCATATTAGACCAACAAAAAACACAGGTGTTAAGTTTCTGATCAGTGAAGTCACACTCCAGGCAAAGGGCATTGTAGACAATAAATTCTTTTCAGAACAATCAAGAAGAAGATAGATACGGTATATACATCATATCATAATATTTAACACCCAAAAAATCATTATAATTATATAGGAAAGCCATATATTCAAACCCAAATTCTTAGAAGCACAGTTTGAAGCATTCAAAGACAGTGAAAATACCTCAGATGTTGCTTGGGTACATGAACACCCTAACCCTAGCTCCCTGTCAAACAAAAAAAAAGGAAATCAAAACTCAAAACTTCCTAACCTATCCACATACGTAAATCATCTCAATCAAAGGCATACATCATAGTGCTACTGTACAAACTAAACCGTTAAAATATACCATGGATTTGGGGGGCAGATTGGACTTGAACTTAGCTCTCACGACACCACTGTTACCATGAGGCCTAATGACCTTTCCCCAAATGCAGCGATAGTGTGAACCATCCTTCTTGACCTTGGCCTTGTAGATGTACGCCATACGCTTCCCCTGGTACCATGCTACCTCCTCCTTCGTGTTAACACCTTCGATCTGAATTAAAGACGTGTTTGGATACTGGTTCGACTTCGACCTATCCACAAACAGTACAAATTCTCAGCATTCAAGCAAACAAACAAACAAATCAAAAAACCATTTATCATGATTTTCCATAGTTACCTCTTGTAACCGAGAATAGTTCCCCTGACGTACAGTCTGAAAATAAACAACAAATTATAAGGAAGGTTAGAGAATATCCATATACATATGAGTGTATTACATACACAGAGCTAGGGTTTTCAGATGATCTGAGACCTGATACGCTCGCCTTGACGACCCTTCACCATTTTCGACGGAGGAGATAGAGGGTTTGATGAACTCCCGGAAATGCCTGCGGAGAAGGAAGCTAAAACCTAGTTGCGATTGTGATGATAGTGAGTATTTATATGGAGGGGTTGGAGGTGGAGAGGTTGAGTTTGGGTCTATGAGCTTGCATGGGCCTACAGGCCCAGGTTTTTATTTTAATTTGGGTTTTGGAATTGGGCTGGGTTGAGAATAAGAGGCGGTAACGTGTTTAACATTGAAAATAGAAAAAAAAGATTTTTAGGTGTGGGTATAATTTTTAGTACTTATTTGTCCAAAAGTATATGGATAGATGATTTATTCTTTTAAGTATATTTTTTATTAAACTTTTTATGTTTAGGTACAAAATTCAAATGAAGTGAAAGGTTTTTTACTTAATCACCCTTCCTTATTTTATGCAGTTATGATTGACACATATTTTATGAAAGAAATATTTAAAGATTACATATTTGTTATTTTTTTTAATTTTTGAATTTTGAATGAACAGGTTTGAGAGAGATTTATGGATAGATTAACAGTTATTTTAGGAAACATATATGTAATCTTTACATATTTGTTATTTTTTTGAATCAAAGGTATGTGTTCAAACTGGTAGTCTTCTTCAACCTTATTCTTCTTCAACGATTATTTATTTTTCTGGCTGTGATTTTCTTTGAAAAAGGAATTAAAAATACCAAACATCGTCATCGAATTGAAGGTGAGTTGTTAATAATTATGTTTCTTCCTTTTTTCGGTCATTTTTTTTTTGGGATTTTTCCATGCTCGATTTTTGTTGTATGGTCGTTTATGGAGGAGTAAAAAACTGGTTTTCAATTCAAATAGGTATAACTGGTTCTTATGAGTGTAACTATTTTTAGTGTACACGAAATAATTATATTTTTTATACTATTCGATCAATTTTTTTTTTAGAAATTAATATATTGGATTTTTGTGTATGTTTTGGTCGTTGTTGGGATGAATGGAAAAAAAACTGGTTTAGGTTTAATGGTTGTAACTGTTTTTTAAAGTTTTTTAAAAGAATTGCTTTTAAAAAACTGATTTGGATCTTCTATTTTGTAAGATCCTGTTATTTTCTAATTTTTTTTTGTTTTATGTTTGTTTACTAGTATGTAGATAATTACTGAATTGTTATGTATTAATGTTGTACATAACTGTTCATGTAACTGTTGTTCTTTTCCTTTTGAATTAATATAATGTCATTCGTTTTTTTAATGTCTTAATCAGGAACGGATGGAATGATGTTACTTGTATGCAAATATGATGTTAAAACTTTTATTATCAGATGTTCTGTTCGTGCAACATTCGAACATTTTTTTTGTTAAATTCATATGTTTGATTTTGTGTATGTTTAGTCATTGTTGGAATGAATGGAAAAAAAACTGTTTTGGGTTTAATGGATGTAATTGTTTTTAAAATTTGTATAACTATTTTTTCATATTGCCTTTAATGTACGTTTTCGAAAAAATGTTACTATGTCATTGTTTGTTAACTATTTTATTTTATTATTAGATTATTAATCAAATATTGTTTTATGTTGTCAGCTTTTGCACTTCTTGTTTATCCTGAAGCATCAACATTTTGGGCTCACAAAGAAAGTTTGAGATCATGAGAGAAGTCTGTGGATAAGCCATCACTCACTGCTTGGAATCCACATAAGACAAATAATTTCCTTAAAATCAGAAGAATAGTTACGCAACACAGTTAGACCCATTAAATTTTGAATATGAATTGTCTATATTTGAATCACAAATAGTTATTTAAAACAGTTACGTAACTATTTTAATCAAAAAAATCATGAATCATCAAGTTGCTAATAATAGACTTATAAGAATTGAATCCTTAAAATTAGAAGAATAGTTACGCAACACAGGTAAACTATTAAATTTTGAATATAAACAGTCTATATTTGAATCTCAAATAATTACTTAAAACAGTTAAGTAACTATTTTTAATCAAAGAAATCATGTTCCAATTTTATTTTATTTTCATATACATATGCTATAATAGATCTACAAATTCTTAATATAATTTCACAAAATTAGGATTTTACGATTTGATTTTATTTTTGAATCAACTTATACAGGTTTATGAAAAAAAAATTAAATAATCAATGACTGAAAAAAAATGGATATGCCATATGGTTTTATATTTTGAATCCCTCTGCCGAAAAAAATAAGTTTTGATAATTAAACCCCCTATTTTACCTTTCACTTGATTTTAGCCAAAAAAAAAACGGATATGGCATTCTCATGGCCATAGAATCCCTTTTGCTTAAGAAGAAGGGATTAAATAATTAAACTCCTATTTTTTAGCTCCTATTTTTTAACTCCCATTACTTGATTGTAGCCAAAATTTTCGGTAGAAATTCAAATGGTTTCTACCCATTGCACTTAATTGAATGGAAATAGTGTCATTTTTTAAAAATATGCACTTTACCCCAAATAAGTTTTTGAGTTGTACTTTTGCTTAAATAAGTCTAAAAATTTGTACCGACTTCTAAATTCCCCTAAAAAAAATAAAAAATTGTGAATAGGTACCACATAAACTACTTATTTGTGGGAAAATACCTTGCTACAAATGAATTGTAGATAAGTATTATTAGTTGAAAATGTATTGTATCTAGATGCACAATGACAATTTTAAAATTTTTTTTACTGAAATACTATTTTCCATATTGATGAACGGTTTAGTTTGTAGTTCATTTTTCTATGGGATTTGCTTTATTATATCAACGTTTTTTTTATTTTAATAGAAATGTCATTTTCTATAATTCATGGACTGTTTAGTTTGACAGTCTGAACATATATCTTCTTCTTCTACTTCAATGTCTAGCATTACACTGTGATGCAACAGTGTTATGTTCTTAAAAACACTACGTAATATCACACTGTGGATGTCACACTGTGTCAAGTATATCATTTAATTTGTGTAGGAATCAAGAAAAGTAATTGCACATTTAAAAGTAGTAATTGTGTTGTTACATTGTAATGTAACACTACAATGTCACATTATTTATTGTCAACGATTACATGTGAAAAAGTCGACTGTCGGACTTCAATAGTACTCTAATGTATGTACAGTCAATACACAGGCGAAGGATTTTTTGGTTCACACAATTTTCAATTATTTGTAATTTTGATTTAGTTGAAATCTCATGGATTTTAGGGCAATTTTTGTTTGAATTTCAAACACCCTGTTTTGTACGATATCTTAGTAGCTGGATTTCATGGAAGTGATGCTTAAATTACGATTGTTTTCAAACCTATGAGATTGTGCCAGTTTTTATGCGTTGGTATATTTGACATTCACAAATAAAAAAGACCTCTCTACAAATAGTTTTACCCGAAAGATTTTTACATAATTAAGTCTTATATTGTTTATCGATCTACAAAAATTCCTAGAAAAATTTGGAAGTCTGTCCATATTTTAGGACTTATTGGGCTTTAAATCCCTTCTGAAAATTATGTTGGGTTTAAGGCCATTTGTGGAGCAATTGTCCAAAATACCTCTAACTCCTTTCCCCCATAGAATTGAAAAACACTAGTATTTAAAACCAAATACAGTAATATTGAATATTATAATAGCATGAAACAGTATCATGAGCACAATGGTGACAAAAAATAGTAACAATTAAAACAAAAGATAGTAGCATTGAACATAATAAGGATAAAAATAGTAATGTCAACACAATGGTGATAAAAAATAGTAACGTTTAAAACCAAATATTTATAGAGACATAAACAGAACCAGTTCATTGTATGTTCTAACAATAACATGAAACAATAACTCACTTATAAAAACACACAATATGTCCCTATAGTCACAATTTAGCCATACTGAGATGAGTTATAAATTCAGACATCTTAAATTTGAATCTTGATAATTCTCTTAAGACCAACTCATGAATGATTTATCGTTTATGAAAATTTTTAGTCTTGACATAGATGACATAATTTTGACTGGACTAAAAAAAAAAAAATTAGTCAAGGTATACATAATTTGACTTGAATACCTTAATTGCAATATCAACGGAGAAAAAAAAAGGGACTTGAGGCCTACCTCGCAAACAATTTTGATATTAGTTCCACACACTACCCTTTTCAGGCCAAAAGGAGAAAAACATGATAAAATACCTATTTACCCTCTTTTATCCGTAACGAAACCCTTGTAGTCGTTGATAAGGACAAAATAAAGGTCTTTTGTATTGTTTTTAATTAAAGGTTTGTACCAATTACTAAATTTTTTTATATAAATTATGTATACACGTTGATATTATTTCGAGATCATATTTTTTTGAAGGATTTGTCAATTTTTTATAAAGATTTGTGGATCCATATTGATTGGCGATTTTGTCAATTTGTTTAATTGGTAATTTTTTTGTGTCATATAATACTTATAGACATAGACAATTGTTTATCATTTTTGTTTTTTGTTTTACGTAGTGTTTTAAGGCATAAACAATTGCTAGTCTATATAATAAAATACAATAAAATTCAAATTTTGAAAGATAAATAAAATGACTTTTGTTTTTCACGGTTGAGATTTTTATAAATTTTACTTTAAAGTTAATCAGACAGTAAATATTAACACCCCAAATTTAATAGAGAAAATAAACCACTAAGGGTACGTTTGAGTGACTTTTTAAAAGTATTTGTAGAATTTATAACTTCTCATAATAGCTTTTAAAAAAAATTAATGTTTGGAACCGTTCAACAACCACCACCACCACCCCCTTATCGCCTCCACTATCATCACCACAACCACTACCACTACCACCGTCATCCACCTCTACCCCTACCAATACAACCACCACCACCACATCTTCCACAACAACCACCATCGTCGCTGCCGCTGCCACTGTCACCATCACCAACCCACCACTATCGCCAACCCCCCACCGCCATCACCTCACCATCACCACCGCCACCATTACCATCGCTTATGCCATCCTACCACTACCGCCACTGTCCTACCATCATAACTCCCACCACCAATATCACCATCTCCG
>CM042185.1:6273089-6293161 GCA_023539305.1 Ilex asprella
TTTAAAGTTAATCAGACAGTAAATATTAACACCCCAAATTTAATAGAGAAAATAAACCACTAAGGGTACGTTTGAGTGACTTTTTAAAAGTATTTGTAGAATTTATAACTTCTCATAATAGCTTTTAAAAAAAATTAATGTTTGGAACCGTTCAACAACCACCACCACCACCCCCTTATCGCCTCCACTATCATCACCACAACCACTACCACTACCACCGTCATCCACCTCTACCCCTACCAATACAACCACCACCACCACATCTTCCACAACAACCACCATCGTCGCTGCCGCTGCCACTGTCACCATCACCAACCCACCACTATCGCCAACCCCCCACCGCCATCACCTCACCATCACCACCGCCACCATTACCATCGCTTATGCCATCCTACCACCACCACCACTGTCCTACCATCATAACTCCCACCACCAATATCACCATCTCCGACATCGCCACCACCATCGTTGTTGTCATCCTTACCGCAACTGTCCCATCCCCCAACCCCACCCCCCCACCACCATCGTCCACCCACCACCATTGTCATCTCACTCTTATATTTATCACTGCCACCTTCGCTCACCGTTAACACCGATTATCACCATTGTTGTCCACGACCATCCATTACCACAACCCACCACCACCACCGACGTCACCCATGGCTGCCACCGCAACCATCATCACCCAAATCCACCACCACCATCACCTCGGCCACCACCACCACAGTTGTCGTCACCCACCACAACCATCACTGTCTCCCACCACCACTACCACCGCTCACCTCCACTGTAACTACTACTTAAATTCTTTTCTCTCTCATTTATGTTTGTTATTTTATTTTAGGTGTGAATACAAATCTGTTTACTGTTGACCTTTTTTTAGTTACTCCAAACCTTCAAGCAGGAGCAATAACTAGTCAATTTATATGGAAGAATTTCAAATCGGTAATTGCACCATGTGATATCAATGCTTAATATTTTTTGTGCATTTACTCAAATGAAAAATCTCCTCTTGGAAATTAAGTAGGGAGACCAAGAATTAGAATTAGGGTTAGGTTATTAACTTTCATTTAATGGAACTTTGAATCCCAGGTCCCCACCTTCACTCTCTCTCTCTCTCTCTCTCAAAAGTCACAAACATCAACCTGCATTATCTCAGGTGGTTTGGCAGATCTAAGTCTAATACTCCAAGTCTTCTCTATTAACTCTTACATATAAAGAAGGCACATTTTCTTTTATGCTTCCAACACACACTCACATAAACACCACCATTTTCTTCATTGCAAGGCTTTAATAGTTTCAACTTCCCCATGCTGTGATCTCACACTCTTTAATTTTTCTCAAAAAGAATATCGATGGTAGTCACTAAAAAGTATGCTCGTCAATTAAAAAAAATACCTAACATATCCTAAATGCCTTAAAAATATCTTTCTTCGATTTAATAATTTGAAAAAATATCTAATTGGACTTTTAATCAATTTTCACAAAAAAAATGATGTTTTTACGAGAAAAAAATGGCATATAATAAAGAAAAATAAATGTATTAATAATATATGATGATTATTGATATTTTGGTCGAAGATTGACCCTTCTCCGAACCATCAAACCACTAGAAAATTTTCAAATTAGATTTTTTTTTTCTTTGGGTAACTAAATTTGGAATAAGAAGTTACTTGTGTTAGAGTTGAGCAAGTGTGTTGTACATCTATTGGATAATAATAAGTTAAAAAAAAAAAGAACAATGTCATATTACCATTAGTCCGAGTCACGCACTAGTCAATAATGTTTTCAAATTTAAGAATCGAAAGTAATTTTTTCTTCAAGAAAACACGATGATATTTACCATTTGTGAAATAAAAAATTACTTGCAACTTTTTTGATAATGAAATAGTGATAAAACAATTGGTTTAAAGTACAATAAATTATAGCAAAAAAATAATAATAATTAGAATACTCAAAATTGTAACACTGAAAAATAAACAGGTGAAATCAGAAAATAGAGTCAGTAGAGTAGAACTCCATCCCCAAAATGGCTATCCTCCTCTCTTTAGCTTGTTAACAACATAAAACCGAGAGAGAGAGAGAGAGAGAGAGAGACGGGTGCTTGACCATATATTGCGGGGCCATTACCCCAGAAAAACCAACCAGACATGGAAGTGGGCATTGACAGAGATAAAAGGATGGGAAAAAAGCCGTTATTTTCCCTTGGAAACAAGCTTCAATTCTCTGCAATGTCTCTCTCTTTTTCTCTGACCTTCTAACATTTTCTCTGCAATTTTCGCTTTTGGTTTTTCCATTAACATGTTCACTGGCGGAGACAAGTCCAGCTTCGGCTCTCCTCTGCTTCCAACCACCACCACCACAACCAGGAGGAGAGCATTAGATTCGGTTGAGTTGGTCGAAGAAGATGGTGTCGGTAGCAGTAACATTAACAGCGGACATAACCACCATTACCCACAGCAGCAGCAGCAGGACCACCACCGCTCTCTGGTGGGTAATTGGTGTTCGGTGTCACGTAGGAAATTGAATATTACGCTGAAATTTTTGAGACCTGCTGGGAAGAATCTAAGCCGTTGGATTCTTGTAGCTTTTATGTTGCTGGTGGTTTCCACCACGTTTGTAAAGTTCATGCTCATGAGTAGCTTTCTTGCAGTCAATGCAAAGATAACCAATCATATTTTGATACGTCCGTTGGTCACAGATCCTTCGGAGATGTCACACAATTTTTTGATGGAGCACGAACAGGTATAATTAATAACTTCTTCATACCTAAAGATTTTTCATGAAACGTGTGTAACTTGTATAAATCTTTTTATTCTCTATTTGTAGTGTTGTTTATTCTATCATATACGCCTCTAGAACACCTCTAACGGAGACTTAATCGGTTTTTCAAAATATCTTATTCTCAACATTTTTCCAATATGAATCTAACTGATTCAGAAGGTTATTTACACCCATATATATATCAATTCCATACCAATTCAACCATGGGTTATAATCCTAACTTAAGGTTCTGATACCAATTTTTTTTTTGGTTTCTACCTGTTAGACTCCAGAAATTTGGAGAAGGCCAAGAAGTGACAACTACTATAAATGCATTGATCGATCCAGGGCTGAAATGGGTACGTTTAAAAGTTTCTATTTTGAATTTTTTTTTTGTATTGTAGTTAGGAATAGATATGTCAGTTTACACGTATTTCGATTAATCTCGCACTTTGACTAATCTCTTTCTGTGATAAAAAAACAAGTCATTTTGAATCTTTGTAGCTGGACTCAAATTCTACCTCCACTTATTTTGGGCCATATTGGGAATTTTTCTTTTTCATATAGGAAATGGATCTGCTACAAATGGGCATATTCTTGTTCATGCAAATGGTGGATTGAATCAAATGAAAACTGGGGTAAGCATCCACGCCAAGAAAAGTTTTCTCATGCAATTTTATCAAGAAACTCTGGGCGGGATGCAAGGTTTTAATTTCGGACCGATTTCACAAGTTGGGAGTTTTTTTGTTCAACCAAAGTTGAAGTGTCCCAGAGCATGAGATAATGAACTTTTATTCCCGGGACTTTTTCGTCTCCAAGGAATCTCTCTGATCGTCTCTAACTTACATCTAATCTGTCTGATTTTGAATATATGCAGATAAGTGACATGGTTGCCATAGCTAAAATCATGAATGCTACACTTGTTCTTCCCTCCTTAGATCACAAGTCTTTTTGGACTGACTCTAGGTGTGTGAACTTCTGAATCATGCTGGTTAAATTCTAAGATCAAGACCTCAAATACTTCAAGTTAAAAAGAAAAAGCAATACTACTTAAATTGTTTCTGAATCTGATTGTTTCCAGTGATTTTAAAGATGTCTTCGACTGGAGGCACTTCATGGAAACTCTAACAGATGATATTCAAGTGGCTGAGTCTCTTCCTCCACACCTTGCAGCTGTGAAACCCCTTGCCAAGGCTCCAGTTTCCTGGTCCAAGGCATGTTAAACCCTTCTTCTTCTTCTTTTTTACCTATAGCTAAATGAATTTTACTAAAGAAAAACCAAGATATTGGGTCTCCGTTTGAATTTTGAAGTGACTTTCTACCTTTTTTTTTAATCTTTTTTGTATAAAAATATAATTACATGTATATATAGATTATACATAATAGTTCCAAAAATATAAATTTCAAAACTTTTTAAGTCACTAATAATATTTTATGAATATAATAAACTAAAAAGTTATGCATGATCTGCGACAAAACTCAAAAAAAAAAAAAAGTTCATAAAATCAGTTTATTGAATCAACCTAACTAAGTCTTCTTGGGTCCAAAAAACTACTGTATAAGCTAATACTCCAAAATCCTTAAAAGCACCTATTTAGGTGATGTGTTGATAAAACTAAAAACTGAATACTGAATTTTAAGTGTTGAGTGTTGAATTTTTTAATTCGCAAACTGTTTGATATCTACTGAAATTTAAGTATTGAATTAAAATAAACTATTTGACAAAAATAAAAAACTAAAGTTTAAAAATTATTATTATTCTAATTTTATCCTTCTTTTTTAACTATCTCACTATAACTACTTTTTTCCTACTACCACCATTGTGGTTGTGGTGGTAGTGGCGCGGATGGCACAACGGTGGTGGTGGCGATGACACAATGACGGCAGCGACGGCGACGGCGGCGACGACGACGACGACGATGCAATGATAGTGGCACAAAGGTGATGATGGTAACGGTAGTGGTAATGGTAGTGGTGGTGGCAGTGACACAATGGCAGTAGTGGTGGGCCTAATGATGACACAATGGTGGTGTTATGGTGGTTGTGGATGGTGGGTATTGAAAAGTTAAGGGTGTAAAATGCATTAAATGTATATTTGTTTATTATGAAAATTTTATAAAATTTTTACTGACTATCATTTCAGTATTAAGTAATAAATAGGTGACTTATTATTTAAAAGTTTAACTTATTTTTAAAAAGTACTAAAAATATTAAGTGTATTCAATTTTAAGCATTAAATAGTGTTATTAAACAACTCATTAAGCTACCACCAGAGCAATATCCAATTACTGCTCAATAATATTATTTGCACCTAATTTATTAACTTAATTCATCACATTTGTCGGATTAGTTGCGAGGTCTGATTAATATTGATCCATACTCTCAATCTAGTGGTTCTGATTGATATTATTTTTTAGCTAAAAAAATTGAAGTGGGAATTTTTTTTCTGCAGCCCAGATACTATGGAGAACAGATGCTTTCATTGTTAAAACGGCAAAAAGTGATAGATTTCACCCACACAGACTCGCGCCTTGCTAACAATGGTGTCCCAAATTCAATTCAGAAGCTCCGGTGCCGGGCAATGTATGAGGCGCTACGATTCGCGCCGGAGATCGAAGAGCTTGGAAAGAAGTTAGCAGACAGACTTAGAAGCAATGGTGAACCCTACATTGCTCTCCATTTAAGGTACCTCCTCCCCACTGCATGCATCTTTCTAGTGCACTCATATTTGCTAACCAGGCAGACTGTCTCCTTTCGAGACGTGTCATTTTGGAATGTTGTGTTAATCAAAGTAGGTATATAATTAGAATTAATTACTAATTACTGTATCAAACTCTAAATCACTAAATAAGTATATTATTATATTTGAACTAATTTAATAAAATAGAATACATTTATAGTGACGCAGAATTGTACGAACAAAATTTAGAAAACCAGAAAATAATAATAATTCGAGCCCAGTGTAATCGCAATTTTCTTAAGATAGATTTGCTCATTCTTGGAGTTTAAGGTTGATAAGCAACTGTCTTTCAAGATAGAAAAAATTTCGTTCTTAAAGAAGTAACATTTCAATTTTCAAAACTTTAGTGAACACAACCTTGTGTTTATACGTGAACCGAACAAGAAAGACTAATGCAGGAATATGCATAGTGAGAGAAGAAACTCCGAATAATAAATTCAGAATTCGGATCAATTGAAAATGACAATAAGAGAGTCTATTAATTACTATTCGCATTCGGATTTGATTGGTTTGACTCATAACTTATACCGCACTAAATAAATTTTGTCTAAAAAGATTATATTTTTTTGACCCAAGCCCAAGCTCAGAACGGTCGTAGTGAGGTGGGTGACGTGTGTGTGATAATACATGGAGTATAGACGCTTGCTCTGCTCACAAAAGTGAAGTCAATTAAGAGGACATTAACTCACTAAGTGTTAATCTTCTTTCAATGTAGAACAAATCTTATTTCACTATATCAATCTTAATTTATTTCATCACTTCAAATAAATCGTTTTGAACCATAATTTCTCATTCAATATTTAATAGTTTTAAACAAATAAATATGCGACATTCATCTCCTCGCAAAACAAAACGCGTTTAAATTCAATCTCACAAATTTTGAAGTGTGAATTTCACTTTTATTTAAACCTTATATTGCTCAAATAAATTTGTTTAAAACCATTTTTTTTAACATGCATACAAATCTCAGAACGAATACTTTTTGTTTACTCATTACCCGAATCCATCAAAAAATACGAGCCTTACAAGAATTGAAGTTTTGTTTGATCAAATTCCTACTAGAACTAAATAAAAATCCATTTACTCTAATCCAATTAGTACAACGTTAGATCAAGAAATTAAAAAGGAAAAAAAAAAAATACTTTTTTGCCTAAATTGGTTATTTGTATCTAACAATAAAATTGATCTTGCTAAATTTTGGATGGGAAAAGATCGAAGATAAGAGTAGGAACACGCGCACATACATAATTGCTTAAATCATATATCCCGTAAATTATGAGATATTCAAATCTTCTGTAGATTTATAAATCTTTGTGTTAATTGCCGTGCTATTTTCGAGTTTTGTTTTTTTATTGGTGTCACTAGATAATAATGGCACCCCTAATTCCACTGTAGATACGAGAAGGACATGCTAGCCTTTACAGGCTGCACACACAACCTCACCTCAAAGGAGGCTGTGGAGCTTCGTAAACTGAGATACAAAACCAAACACTGGAAGGAGAAAAGGATCAACAGCCAAGAGCGGCGGCTCCAGGGCGGTTGTCCAATGACACCAAGGGAGGCAGCGCTCTTCCTGGAGGCAATCGGGTACCCTCTGGCCACCAAAATCTACATAGTCGCAGGGGAGATTTATGGAGAAAACGGGCTCAATGCACTGCTTAAAAAGTATCCAAATGTGTACTCTCATACCACATTGGCAACAGGAGAAGAACTGGGACATTTGGAGCACCAACACAATCAGCTTGCTGCCTTGGACTATGTTGTAGCACTTGAGAGCAATGTTTTTGTTTATACCTATGATGGGAACATGGCTAAGGCGGTTCGCGGTCATCGGATATTTGAAGGGTTTCGGAAAACCATTGATCCTGACAAGTAAGTAAATCTATACAAAGCATAGCTTAAATGAAAAGATTGCAGAGCTACTATCTCGAGATCCAAAATTCAATTCTTGCAAGAGAATATGATGAAATACTCGATGCACACAATTTATTTAGTGATTAGGCAAATTTCTGAATACTAGTTGAAACAGTACTCTGTTGTTAAAAATAAACTAAGAATGTTACCAATGTGAAGTACTTGGAGTTTTTAAGTAAATCGAAAGTTAAATTGACGATTTTAACTTACTTTATATTGTTGCAGACAAAATTTTGTAAGGCTGGTGGATGAAATGGATGAGGGAAAATTATCATGGGACGAATTCTCGTTAGAGGTAAAGCGCATACATGAACATAGGATCGGAGCACCACATACAAGACAAGTTGGAGATTCTCCAAAACTCGAGGAGAGCTTTTATGCAAATCCTTTCCCTGGTTGCATCTGTGAGAAATCTGAAGATCAAACAGTTGCAAGAAAGTCAGGATAATATTGAGCAGAAAAAAGACAAAAACCTTTTCAGTTGTGGAAGCTGGGCAATTATATTGAAAGGTGGCTCTCCTGCTCTGAATTATGCAGTACCCACTGCCCCTCCCGCAGATTGAAGAAGCAGAAATATGCTGAACTCAAAGCAAGATGAGACAGTTCTTGTGTAAATATACAGGCTGCTTTTTTTTTTTTCCTCAAATAATTGTCTGTACATAATATTGGAAAGGTAAAGAAGCTCTATAAGAGAAAGAGAGCATTAACAGTTCTGTAGAAATTTATTGAGAAAATCAGATAAATCCGTAGGCATATAGGCATTTTCAATCAAGTCTTTTCGGTCTCCTAATTTTTTTATATTTAAATTGCTATTTGTATGAAACAAACTACATTCATTTATTCATTTTTGTTAGCATTTCACTACTATACACACCACGTACATAGTTCCGTTAAATCTGGGCCACATTAGGAATTTAGGATCTCTTTCTTAGAGACTTTATGCAGATGATTCTTTCACTGAGTAACAAAACATTTCTTGAAATGATGTCCCAGTATCACCAGAATTGCAGAGACCGAGATGAAGTTTGACGCAAAGGATACATATATTGATGTATATCATCATGAACAGGAGAGAGAAGAAAGAGAACTTACAGAAACTTATAACTTTACAAAGTTCAGATTCTCAAACTTGGGAGTTATGAACAGAACCAATATTACTACAGTTACAGTGGGAATTCAGAAACCTGGAGATTAGATAGGGAAGACAGGGGTAACAAGAGGGACAAAGCAAGAATATATTGTTCAAGCATTGACTTCCTTGGTTCTTCAAATAATTAGAAACCCTTGTATTAACTTGAATTTTGAAGAACCAAGAATAAGGATTATAGCGGACCAAACTAGAGGACACCGCACTAGCTTTTAGACGCTATACAAACGTTCACATGTGTATAAAGATGAACACATACTGATTTTGATATGCAGATTTGTTACAGATCCATCCAGTTCTTAAAGTTCTGGCTTGAACCGCATGATGAAAGATTATCACATCCAGATGATGCACATATATCATAACTATGTAGTCCCAGTGACTGAACCAATCATTTTTTTTTGGAGCTCTCTCTTAAACCAAATAACGGCCTCAAGAACCAAAAATTCTCACTGCCAGACCCTTGTATACATTTTGTTAGGGGTTAAATTGGTGAAGGTGGCTGTGGTAGTAGTAAGGGGTACAAAGCAGTGCTGTAATAGACAAAATTACATGGGGAACTTGACTTTCAAACCCCTGATTAATGGAAAAGGTTTGTTATAACTAACTTCACCTCTCACTCGGCTTGTGATTCCATTTTGTCATACCCTCCTATTCCGTTGGATGGCCTTGGACAGTTCCTTGTTACCAAGCTCAACCTTCTTTGCAGCTTCAACTGCCTCACAAATGAAAAGGTGTAAGAAGAACTAACACAAAAACAGAAGTTTTGGAAAAAAAAAACACAGCCAGGCCCTGTCCATTGAGTTGTCCCCTATAATAAAAAAAAGATATCTTAAAAATATAGGGCAGCAAAAGAAAAAGAGTTTCTGATTCATTCTAACGGCTTATTAAAGCCAGAAGACTACTACATTTTGTATTTGGTTGGTGACAAAAGCATAGGAATTGCTCAATATAACCTTTTCTGAGGCAAAAAGGAAAACAAATGTTGATGACGAAATGTTTGATTCCTCAAACAGGTACTCATCAACACTATGATGACGAAACAATATAAAAAAACCAAAAAAATTGGAAGAAAAAAGAGAGGTATCTAAATATTGTACACTAAAAGAAAAGAAGTCTAAATTCCCTCTTTTTGTAACTATCCATTCAATCTGATGATTTCTAATCAGGCATCTGCTGTAAAAAGACCCTGCCATTTCATTTATCTATGGAGAATTTTAATAAGAGTTTGTGTTAAATATTGAATGTGTGTGAATCTCACATCGAATAGAAAAACAAGATAAAGTACCCTATTTTAATGTTGATGGGCTTACCATCTATAGTATGGCTCTCAGTAGATCAAACTGTGATGTGACTGAATGAAGCCATTCACTTAATATCAACAACTGTAAGTCAAAAAGAGGAGCAGTAGAAAACGAATTATGCATGAACACTTAAGAAATGCACTAACAAACTGAGAAAAACCTACTACTCAGGCTCGACTGAGCTCGTATGTACATCCTTGAAACATTTACCACCTTTAAAACCTTCATAAAAAGAATTGGGCACAACAAAATAAAGGGTGACCTTAGTTGAACAAGAACAAGAAGAACCACAACAATCTTTAAAACAACCAAGCACAAGACTGGAATTTTCTGTATCAAGTGCAGTAGTAAAGTATTTCAGGAAACAAAATAATTAAAGAAAAGATTAAAACTCAGAAACATTACAGCAAAGAAGCATTCCAATAATTAAAAAAGATATCTGAAAACATACCACTCCATGTGTTGTGAGCCAGCCCTTGTTCATTGCACTGGATATCTTCACAAATAGGGTTAACAATTTAATTTCTAAAGCACAGTGCAATTCCAATAGTTAAAAACTTTGCTAGAGTCAAGTTGCTAGAAATCCCAATTATTTCAAAACCCTGAAACCCAAAAGGAACTGGGGCTTCTCTGAAACATTACCCTTATCATTTTACAACATGGATTTCATTATATGGTGTTTATAACTCTGATTCATTCCCATTCCATTTGCAATTTCCCAGAATTCCTATTTTCAGCAACAGTTCCAAAGAAGTTCCACAACTCAATTGTGCCCCAAAGCCGGGTGAAAAAATTGGGATCTCAAGGAAGGACATTAAAACTTAAACTGAAAAACAGAGTTCAAAGTCGTTTACTAAATTCCACTGGACTTGCAAATTCAGGTAATCATCGTTTTTCCTGAAGCCACATGGCCGAACAAAAACTGAATTTAAAGGAAGGGGATCCAACAGAGCCTTGCACAAACCAATCATCACTCTAACCATCCATACCACTTTCGTGTAGAAGAAGAACAATTCAATTAGTCTATACGGTGGCAACTCTCTCTCTCTCTCTCTCCATCCCACTCCATGTTTGATGAAGAGAGAAGGAAAATAAGAAACATTAGAATAATAATGAAAGATGTTCGGGACAATAAAACCAAACTCCTTTTTTCTTTTCTTTTTTTGATCAAAAACCGAACTCCTTTGAAAAGCCCTATTTTCCATTAAAAAATAATGCCAAGGGAAAATAAAAAAAGAAAAGAGTGAATTACAATTTATACCCTCAAAGTTTATACTTAATTTTTATTTGGTCCTTAATAATCAATTGCAACAATCAAGTCCTTAAAGTTCACACTAATTTCAATCAATTCTCTATGTTAAAACTCATCTGTAATTATAATAAAAAAACATCATGTGAGCATTATATACTTCAATCATATACATAATTTTGCCCAAATTAACATAAACATACGATAAACCTGTAAAACATGAGTTAATATATTAAATAAGTCAACAAGCGTAATTTTAATATATATGCTCTTTATTCAAAATTAATCCTATAATTGGATTTTGTTATGTTCATGCGACTTAGTACTTGATTGTTTATTATTAAGGGATCAAATAAAAATCAAGTGTAAACTTTAGGGGACTGTTTGCTTCGAGTATAAATGCGGTATAAGGGGGTGGTATAAGATAAATAATATGTGAGATTCATCTTATACCTTGTTTGTTTGATATTTTTGATTCAGTATTATTTTCTAGGTCGTAGTATCGACTTGGTGTGAACAGTAATGTTAATGCCTTCTATATGGTACTAAGCAATACCACCTACCAGGTAATATTATTTTTCCGGTACAAGTGAAATGACGGTATAAGGTAATAAAATGACACAAATGCTCTCCTATGTGAAGAATTCACATATAAAATTTTATTTAATTTTTTTTTGTATTATGTTTAAGCGTGTCATCTGTTTTTTTTTTAAAATTATTTTGAATTTTTTCCTTATATTATGTTTAAGCGTACGATATCACCGATTTTTTTTAAAAAAATTATTTTGAATTTTTTTTTTGTATTATGTTGAAACGTACAGTGTCACTATTTTTTTTAAAAATTATTTTGAAACATAAGGTATCACAGAATTAAAAAAAAAAATTATAATTATTTAAATTTTTTTTCTTTTATTATGTTTAAGTGTACTTTATCACCGTTTTTTTTAATTTTTTTTTTTAAAAATATTTTAAAATTTTTTCTTGTATTATGTTTAAGGGTACAGTGTTACCAATTTTTTTTTAAAATTTTTTTCTTGTAAACGGAGTAATTAAATGAAAAATGTTAAGGGTAAAATAATATATTTGTTATATAAGATAAAATATAATATATAATTTTTTATGAGACTTATTCTAATATTTATTGAACAAACAAACAAGAGGTAGGTTGAAATAAAAATTTAAAATCGGATATAATATACTATTAGATAGGAGTGAAATAAAGTGATTTTTAATACCACCTAACAAACAAACATGCCCTAGGGTATAAAATATAATTTATCCGAAATAAAAAGAGACGAAAACACTTTTCATTGCTTTGTTTGGTTGGAAAGAGAAAGAGAAAGAAAAAGAGAGAGGGATTTAAAAATTCTTCCCAATTTTCCCTTCCCTCTCCCAAAGCAAGCAACACTGTAAAAATACTTCGACGACAAGTTAATTTCAGAGTTCAGACACTACTCCTTAGGGTGAGCTCGTGATCTGGCGCAACCCAGCAGGAAACTTTTCAGATACAGAGTGATTTTCCGGCCAAATTCCCCAGGTAAGTTTCGTTCGCCATTCTCTTCTAGCCCTCTTCATCGTGATCTGTTGTTTGATGCAACTTTTTGAATTAAACAGATTTGTGATCGAATCTTGTGAATATAACCCTAATTTTCATCATATTTGATTTTGTTGTTGATTCATATGGTCCATTATGTGTGAGGATGGGATTCTTTTGATATCTGATGTTATAAATCTTGTGCACCCAAAGAATTCCGAAGCATTATTTTAGGTTTTTGAGACTGTGTTTTGAAAATTTAAATATCTGTAACTAGAAAAGTGTTTGAACACCTTGCCTCATAAGAGCAACGGAATGAGAGCCAGTAAGCAGTTTGTGGAAGCAAATTTATGTCTTCGATCTGGACAGGATTAACTGTTTGCCTTATATAGTGGCATCTGCGACGTTTGAAGTTCAGATCTCTGGGTTCAGAGGTGAGGCCCTAACCATCTAGGCTAATATTTGATGACTCTAAAACTTGCCATCCCAAAGATTAAATCTTTTGGGTAGTATCCATACGGTCATTCAGTTCTCAGATTGATTGTACAAACACGTATGGGTGCATGTGTTTTGGATCATATTCCTATTGCTGTATGGTAAAAAATGGGTTATGTAGCCGAGCCTCAACAGCTAGTAGGCTGCTTTGTTTGGTTTGGTTTGGTTGACTCACTGTATATATTCCAGCATGGTATCAAGACAAATGTTGGACAAGATGTCATAGCATCCAGCATTATGGCTTTTCTCATAGCCTCAAGAGAAGGTCCTTTAATGCTTCGGCTACTTTCAAATGAGATAGCATCTAGTATTCCGAAATGCTACTATGTGGCATTCGGGAACTGTATTTTTGGTATAGGGCATTGGAAAGCCCTGTGCTGGGGTATTGTAAACAAAGAGTATGAAATTTTTGTTTACAACACCCACCCCCCTTTTACGTAACCAAAGGTCAAATAGGAATAGGCTTGGTCTGTAGTTTCCTTCATTTTGTAATCATGGAATTTTCCAAAGTCTTGGTTAACATACTTACGAATTTGTTTATGCCAGCCCCATTTAACTTTGGATTTACTTTCCCATGTGAACAAAGTGTGCCTAAAAACAGCTGGATTTTGGGGGATGAGAGTGGAGTGTTAATTCTTAATTGCGTGCGTACCCCTTTTTAATATCATCACACCTCAATTATGTGGAAGTGCACGTCAGCATTTCTTATCGTCGCATCCATTGGAAAGATTTCTAGAAGATTGGTGCACCCAAATTTGTACCTACGGCAAAAATTTGTTAAAGTATAAACATTTCATATATATATGAGAATGCTTCTATACTTCTTTCCTCTCCCGTTGCCTTTGGGGTGCACTCAATTGATTGCTTTGCTCCTCTTATGGCAGTTTTACATCACAAGCACTCTACATGACTAGGATGGCATAAGGATAGATGCTTCAACTTGAATTCGGCCAATGTTTGTCTCATTTGCTTATTACTCTGTCAATGCTTGCCTAACTTGGTTGTTGCATATTTTGTAACATAGGAAATGGGTTTGTGGACACTCTTGGAGGGTTGTCTGCTACTTGCAAATGCACTTGCTATATTAAATGAGGACCGCTTCCTTGCACCTAGAGGATGGAGTTTCCAGGAATACTCAGGAGTCAGGAGAAATTCGTTTAAAGGGCAGATTATAGGTCTCATTTATGCAACCCAGTATTTGAGAGTTCTTCTTATAATCCTCAACGCCCTTTGTATTGTTGTAAAGCTGGTGTCTGGATGATGTCGCTTGGGTAAGATGTTCAAGGAACTACCATTTACTTCTACTATTAGTTGTTCTTCTTTTAGTTGAATATGTCTAGGGAACTGTGTGTGGATCAGAACAAATTTTTGTTTATAGGTTCGCCCTCCCCTCCCCTCCCCCTTCTCTTTTAAATTTAGAAAAAGAAATTGATATAGAAAAGTTTTCTAGGCAGGACAGGTCATCTATGAAGAGGAAGCGATGTTTTCACCATGACAAAGAAATGGTTGCTGGTTTATTGTCAATTTTAAAAATGAGTTTTAAAAAACCAGCAGAGGTTATCATGTAGGATGGGTAGTCATTTAACCAGACTTCTTCATGGTGTAGGTGTAGATGAAGAGCTATTTGAGAGGTGGGTTTCCCCGTTTAATGTAGGGCTAAAACTTCACGCTCCGGATATTAGGATGCCATATGTGCTTCATTTTTTGTGTTGTAATTTTGTCAAAAAGTTGACTGGGGCTTGAATAGCATTTTAATGCCTTATGCTGGCAAATTAGGCCTCAGATTCCTTTTTAGGGACTTCTATTAGATACAAACCAGAAAAAAATGCAAATCGATGTGTCAGATTGAAAAATATATTTCTTTCTTATTTTTAATCATTTACATTCCTTCTATCTTGCTTAAAAATGGCTGGTTAATTATAATCTCTCCATGCTCCTCTATTAAATAGCAATGCTTAGTGGCAATCCTCTCTCTCTCTCCCCCCATGTCTTGTGTTTTGGTCATAGATGTTATTTCTTCACTATTTTTAACATTTCTTTGAAGAATACATGTACCTGTTATGAGTATCCTTGAAAGTTGATGTTTGTTATCGCTTATTTTGTGTGCCACAGATCAGATCAATGGTTGCAGGATTCAAAGGCTTATGCAAATTGATGGAAGTGTGTAGAAAAGGTTTCTTCACGAAGGCTGTAGATTTTGTTAGAAATAACAAGATGTGGTTTTAAAGATTTTTAAATTAGGTTTGACATTGATAAATTATATCCTTATCTTCCTTGACATACTACGACAAGGGAACGGGATGGTCATGATATTGGTTGAAAATTGATCGACTGTTTGCATGTTATTGAAATACTTTTGTGCTTTCTTATGCAGTATTTTAGTTCTTCTGGCTGTCTGCTTTATAATCCATGGAATAACCTATGGGATGAATTGTTAGTTTGTTTTGAAAGGGCATCTTTCAAGTGTGTTAGTTCTTAAATTATGTTTGTGGGAAGTTTGAGGTTTTTCTACTGTCTAAATCATCACAGTTTTGCCCATTTTGACTGCAATCACTCTTTCTTTTTGGCTCTGTACGGATCTTTTTTTAATAAAATCAAAACACTGCATTTCACAGAGGGCATGCCTTCTGAATAAAATCACAGCAATTATTGAGGCTGGAAAGTATAAACTGGCCTCAATGGTGCTGTTCCTTGAACTGAAGGTGAGGGTTCCCTGATGCTCGTGGCAGGTTAAAGCAGGGGAAAGAAACTATCTTCCTACTCTTCCGAAATGGATTTAAACCCGCAGGTTTTTAAGTGACACAAAGTGAGAAGGCTGCTAGAACAATAGGCAAAGCCAAAGTTGTATCACACCTGTGCTGTGCTTGAACGTAAGAAGCTGATGTCCCCTAATGACTGTCAAAAGCTTTTGTGTAGTAGAATCAACAGTCTGGGTGGTCCAGCCATTATTTTTCCCCTATTATTTCAAGTTGTGCATTCATTTGCTACCAATAGTTAATTTCTTTTTTCGTCCATGAAGAACATGATACGTGCAGAGTGTTCTCATTTTTTTACTATTATTTTGGCGATCAATGGCTACAAAATAACTCAAAACATTATAAATGGTCAAAAATCATTTTAATTATGCTACCAAAAAAATTAAAAGGATGTCATAATAAAAAACCGTTAGAATAAACTAAAAAACTTTGTTATTCAATGCTAAAGCCTTTAGTGAATAAACAATAAAGCTAAAGAAAGCTTGAATGCCAATTAAGATACAATAATGAGGACAAATATCTCATCAAATTGGCATCAAGGGTCATAAATCAGCAAATACACTGAAATTACTGGAGTCTACTACAATTAGCCTCACGGCAGCAACTGCTGCTGCAGCAGACATGCAACTGAAAAAACATACATTGAACCAGTGCCATAGCTTCTGCAAAGAAGTCAGCTTGTTTTTCTTAGCGACGAGGTACATGTGGTTTGCGAGGATGAATGTAAGTGGGAAGGTGCTGATAGCCCCCGTGAGGCTCATGAAGTCTCCGAGGAATGGCAACATTGCAGCCAGTAATGTGACTATTGCTAGATAACCGCCTCTCACCACAATTCTGAAAGACAAGTTTTTCACAGCCAGTGCACTTCCTTTGATGCCATACTTTGTGTCCATATACTCGTACATTGGACTTGCAAATATCTACAAACATTAGATGGAGCTACTAAGTTTATTGGAGCAATAAATGAAAAAGGAGCATAATTGGACATTTAGGTCTCCAAGAGTACTAAGAGATACTAAGACTGATCTGCAGGAGGAAATGCAACCAATCTTAGATCTGTATACATCTTGAACAACATATTCGCTATGATAAGAAGGTAATATAGAAGAGCAAGAGTGATTACATGCAAAGCGATGACGGTTTGCAAGAAGGCAGTTACATTAGCCAATGTCTTCACCCAAACTGGACCATTGACACTATTGAGCAAATAGGTTGATGTGTCGGATCCATAAGCCCAGTAACCCATGAAAGTAACAGCATACAAGGGCAAAACTCCTATGGAGAACTGAAAGTAAAGACCTTTCATCATGTTCTTAACGACAGGCTGTTTCACTGTAGCCTGTCAAAAGAATAACACAATAACGTGTGAGCATCAAATGCAAAGAAGAAAATAAGATCAAGGGGTGAAAAAAAATTCAAGAATTTGGGGTGCTGTATAGTAACCAGTGTATAGGATCAACAACCAGAACACCCTTCACTACTTCTAGGAATTCAATACTGCATAATAGGGGTTTCAGTATTTTCCAATCAGCTGATTGCTCTAAAATTCTATCTGAATCATGAATCATTATACATTCCTGAAAGAATTTAACTACATGCCAGTCACACCATTATATAGTAATGGATTTCTGGCTCACCTGTATCTCTGGAAGCATTCCTGTATTGAAAGCAAAAACAGTATTTGCTGCTGCACCTATAGTCGTAAAGATCTTGCCTATGTTCGTTCCTGGAATGCCGTAGTCCCTGGCTGGAGCTTCAATTCCTATAATGCAAATTTTGTCATCAAAAATTATTTAACTGCACTGTAATACTAGTCTAATAATATGTAAGGTATGGATGATCTAATTAAACTCCTGGAGAATCTAATCAAGTGCAACCACGATAGGATTGATCAAGTATGTTGCGGTCAACATGTAAAGCCCTGCTGTATGCACATATAAGAAGTCTTTGCAATAACAAGTCAAATGCAGTCCTGAAAGAACTACATGGGTAATGTTCCCAGCACAATTTTTGTCCAGGGGAATTGCTTTTCTAGTTGTTAAGATGCCAGCCTTGGAACCTAGTTGGTCGCCCAATGTACTTGTTGTAAATGGTACCAGAAAAAGTTGGTATTTCATTGCTATTTTTAGCCATTTGTATTCACACATCAATAGCAAAAAGCAATTTGATGTCCATGATGAAGACCATGACAATGACTTAATACAATTGGAATTAGATGTCAGAATGCCAAGAAAACCATTAATTGTGAATTAATCATGAACTCATGTTGTTTTTCATTAAATATATAGTGAAATTGACTAACATGTCATGACAATATCATGTACACATTTAAAACTTGCCCCTCATTTCAACATTCATAACACCAGTAAATATAAAAGAAATAAATATCCGCAGCCCCACTCCCCCAAACACACACATACAAGGAGAGATGAGAGAGAGAGAGAGAGAGAGAGAGAGAGAGAGATATGTCATAAGAAGAAAAAGAAAAGGATCATGAAGCAGAAAATGAGGTAATTAGCTAGCTAACTAATAACTATTATGAGGCTTCCTTGAAGAGTTTAAGCAGTGAATGCAACGATTCTAATAAAATTTCACATTGTTGACATTATTATTAGGCTATCAGGAAGAGTAGGAGATCATACCATCTTTAAGAGACAGGGCAAAAGCTATAACGATATATACAATACTGAAGAAGGTTGAAAATCCAAGCCAAACCCTTAAAGCTGACAAATGGGGTATCGCAATGGCAAAAAGGCCACATGCAAAACCTGCTATTGCAATAAAGTATGGGAGCTTCATGTCATTGTCATCCCTAAAAAGAACATAGACAGCCTGCATATAAAGTGAGCAATATTAGGCATTCAACAAAAAGCCTTGTCAGCTAATCAAGATATCTCACAGAAATCACAAGAACCGAATTTCAAACCATGAAGCACAGTTAGAAAGAAGTTTATGGACATAGTGAACAAAAAGAGCAGCAGCAATAATCATCATGATAAACCAAATATCAGAGAAACTTTAGAGGAATATCCGCCAGCTACAAAAAAGTATCCACAAAAAAACCACTATACAACTCTTAAAACGTAAAAATGTTGATTTGTGTGTTCGTGTACATGTGGTGGAACCAGAAGAACCGATTCCTTTTGAATTGATCCTCACCTTTAGAGCCTGACCAGCCAAAATGATATATCCAGTGTTAATCATAAAGAGGTTCACATATTGGAATGCCCATGTAAGTAAATAAGCTTTCCGACCTGCAACAGCAGAAGCCGTACTCAAAGAAAGCAGTTGGAATATTTCATACAATTTTAAGCTCTTAGAAAACAAATGGAATAAGAATGATATAAAAGATAGAGGTCCATTTTTAATTCTTCGTTTCCCCTTTCATTTTTTGGTTCATACCATATATGAAGCCTGCAAGGTCTCTGTATCTGATATGCCTCTTCCCTCCAAATTCGTGGAGCTTAGCAACAAGAGAGTTTGCATACAGTGAAAGAACTGTGGCTAAAACTAAACCAATCACACCTCCTATCCAACCAAGAGGAACCATGACAGTACCAGAATATCCCAACACATACGCGCTGTTGATACCGGTTGTCAGAACAAAGCCCACTTGAAACCATGAATCTACACTCAAAAAGTTAAAATAACTCAAATTAGAACAATTAAATATCACGCTACTGTAAATTAATTAGCGAGATCAAAACATAGAAAGATACCTTATGACAAAAGATGATTTTTTTTTTCTCTTGTCGAGGCAGGATTTGAGATGATAGAACATTAGAAGAAACATGTGTTTGCAAACTATAAACATAAAGTTCATTGTAACACCCCCCCCCCAAAAAAAAAAAAAAAAAAAAAAAAATTTAAGGAGCCCAAAGGTTGCAAGGGACAAAATTTTACAGATCAAAGGGGCATTCGTTTCCTCTTTTATTTTTTGTTTATTAATACTTTTACTTTAATCCTTTTATTGGAGTATTCATTTCCACGTTAATAACCATAAATACATTGAAGCAGCAAGTCAAAGATTGACTATTTCCGAAAGTAATTAGGTTTTTCCAATCGAGGATTCATGTTTCCTACATCATGAAATCCAAACACTGTCATACATAGTTTCTCTCAATAATGTCATCAACACTACTTACTTCTCGTAGAAATGAACAAAAAACA